>JAOTQJ010122236.1:0-10554 GCA_025642045.1 Solanum sejunctum
ACTTGGTGAAGATTGGATATGGAGACTTGAAGCTTAAAGAAGAACCTTGAAGGAAACCTTAGCTTGGGATAAGGGTTCGGGACTTGAGTTTTGGGAGTGAAAATATGACGGTGTGTTTTGAGGAATATTAGGAAATGTTTAGGATAATATAAGGGTGAAATTTGGATAAATATATATAAAAACACAATTGGAAAAACTTGGGCCCAACACTTAGAATATTTTTGATGAACTAAAAAAATAGTGCCCATTTTGTACAGAGGCGCGTCTTTCCTCTCTAGAAATCGTGTTCTTGAAATTTTGTAATTACTAAATCTTCGCTCTTAAATTATGGTTAGACCTTCTTCCCCCTAATTTGGATCCCTTGAACGAGAATCCAAAGTAAAATTTTTGAAATAACAAACAAATTTTGAGATATATGAAAATTAAAATTTCAAGCATTCTAAGGCACGTTTTTGAGCACTTTTTGGGGTCGTTACAACAGCAGCTCAAGTCACATCCATAGCCATAGGGTTCAATCTATACTGATTCCACTGGTAAGTATTAGCATTGAACTCCTTAGGCTGTGGAGTATCCTCCAAAGGAGGTGAGCTCTCATTCTAATCATCATCATTGTTATTTTGGTTCAAGGCTGCATTGGCCGCGTAGTTGGTATTTTCTTAGGTCATTTTTATTTTCATGACCCAAGCCTAGGGACTAGACATGACATGGTGAATGAGGAACCCAAAGGAACCCCAATCAAGCCTCTTAGCATATTATATACATATCCTTAGTCGCAGAAGCAAATAAACAACAACAAGAGAGTAAATAGGGATAAATAGGGCCAAGCGAATTCTTTGATATCATAGATCATAAGGAGTCAAGCTCATAGCATAGATACATCATAATATTCTAACAATATCTCTAAACTTCGAATGGAGTAGGGGCCAAGACACTTTCCAGGCTCACCCTCTTAGTATCAAGGTTCAATGTAAAGAAGTTTTTGGAATAACAAGAGAAAGAAGATAGTGTCCTCAAACTTGAGGACCCACCAAGCTTATCTTCAAGATGTCAAACTAGCCACGTGGAGGAGGATAGTCAAATGGAGCTCCAATTCCTACATGGTAACATCATATAGGCATAGAGTATGTGTTAGTGCATTTGAACATACTAAGTGTGTAGGATGCAATGCAATAAGAAATAGGCAACCTAGTCAAAATGCATATTGATAAGCCAAAGATAGCATAATAACGATATGGCATGTATGATCAATACTTAAGTAAATAATGATTTACAAATCATTCATCTTACATAGAACATAATACATAAGTGCGGGAAGAAACCTCAACCGATATAAAATAAGAGCAAGTGAGCTACAACTTGGAATTCCGATGTCTACCATACACCGAAAGAAAGGGGGAAATTACTTGCTGAGGTGAACCTCCTAATTCCTAATTGGAGCCAGTAAGCCTTATGTTAATATGGTACTCGACTCTAGTTTCTATACTTAGGTACTTACCTCAAACCTTCATATTTAGGATACTCGCCTCTTAGGTACTTGAGGACTTACCTCTAATCCCTTCACCTACGATGGCACGTAGATTTGGGACTTGGGGACTCACCTCTAGTCCACTCGATGCTAAGTCAAATCCCATAGAATTTTAAAAATAATCATAGCTTTAATAACTTGTAAGAAACATGGAAGACATGATATAAGTAGCTCTTAACATCATTGACCTCAAATGGTGAGCTTAATCATCAAACATAAGAATGGATCACCATCAACATTACCCTTACATTAACATCAATAGGCTCTCAAGGGGTAGAATCTTTGAAAAAAGGACTTAATTCGGCTTTACAACATCATCATCATTTTCATGAACTAAACACATCTCTAGAAATCCCAAAACCATCATAATGTCTCTTGACTCGTAAATCAACCTATAGATCATCAAAACTTTAAGAATCCTTAAAAAGGCATTTTATCAAACAGTTGATGGGTTTGCAATGCTAAAATAAAATCATGTAATTCAAGAGTGAAATAATGCAAGAAACACCGGGAATGGGCCTCACGAGCCTGTGCAGGTACATGGACAGATATATCTCCCAAGCATTTTGGATAGACTATATCAGTGTATGTGTATCATAGGACAGACATGCATCATGAATTACTTGATATTATATTATTATCATTTTATTTTGTTTCATAATAGTGATGTCGCCCAAACTACACCTCCTTTTTTAGGATAAAGCGATCGTTGTCAAGATATAAAATCTAACCAAGGTTAGGGTTGAACCCACAGTGAATATGTAAACGCAAGACAAATTTACTAATAAGCAATCCAAGTAGTAAACCACTCAATTCCCCAAAAGGGGGAGGGCATTACAATAATCATAAAACAAATAAACCAAACTAACTATCACGAGAGAGAATTAAAAATAGAGAGAAACTAGGGTATTGTGTTCCCCATGATTCTCCAACTTAGTATCATGGGATAACCCAATTCATATCTAGTGTATAGCATGTAGGATGGTAATTTAAGTTTACCAAGCCCTTTGGACAAAGGTGAGAGGCAAATTTAACTATGCAAGTTAGCCCAACTCCATAGTGTGCAATACTAACCATTACCTATAAGTCCCAGTACAACCTCCCCTTGGCTCAGTTCGGTTAATTAGACGAGAACACATCAATTGAATCCTGTTATCAATCTTTTTCCTATTTATTACTACCATGGTCTAGTCAGTAACACTAGATGGGTTCTAATGTTGACTTCCAGTAGAAAACATGCAAAACGAAGAGAATTGACTAATACATGCATATACCCAATCCAACAAATGTAAATTACATGGGTTTACTTTGTTAGTTCTTCATGATTCTCGCAACCCTAGTTATGGATTTAGCTACTCAAGCTATGTGTCAATGAAGAAATTATGAATTGAGAAAACATAAGTAAACACTTCCACAATTGAATTGAAATCAAGCAAATCCATTATTGATTAAAAATCATAAGATTGAAGATCAAATTTACCTACAAGTGTTTTCTCCTAATCTTCTCTCCAAAGTACTGAGTTCTCTAAGTACAAACCCTAAAACTACTAAATCATGACGTCCTCCTCTGAAAAATAACCTAAAAGTACTATTTATAGTAATTACAATTAAGTTCTAAATAAAATAGAAAAACTGATCGACAAACTCCATAAAAGGTCTCTACAACTCTTAGTGTCTTCTACGGCTCGTAGTCGGTGTCCCATAGTCAACTCCTAGGATTTTGGACTTCTCTTCTATAACATAACTTTATGACTCATAAAGTTATACACAACTCGTATAGCTTGTTTGTAGGCTTCAACTTCATCATATTATCCCTCACTGGAAATCTTCATGAAACCTAAATATATATGACTCATAGAATACTCTACGACTCGTATGCATGTCTCCTTGAGCTAATCTTCAGAAATCATTCCTTACTGAAATTTGTCATAAAACCTCCTCTATGACTAATAGAATGCTCTACGATTCGTAGAGGGTCTTATAAATTATCAAAAACCAGCAACTTCTGTAATTTTGCCCTAATCATGGCCAACCTGTAATCCTGTAAATCTAAACACAAAAACATATAAACCCACTTATTTCGCATTGAGAACATAAAAAATCATAAGTTTTAAGTGTCAAAAGTGTTGTATTTTGACAGCACATCAACAACCTCAACTTAAGATTGTTGCTTGTCCTTAAGCGACAACTCAATCTATATAAACAATACAATAACACATAGAACTCAACTCAATGGCATATATCATATATATCTCAAACTCAGATACCCACACTAGCTTTTCAAAACAAGATCAGATAGCTATTTAGCAAACTAATACAAACTGGTATATGTGACAACATTACTTTAAAAAGCAAGGGGTTATCAACAGCCCACAATTACTGAACAAGTCAAATGCTAACAATACAATGCAAATACCCTCACAGAAAGAAGTCCCACGTCTAACACTGAATGATGAGCTCATGTTTAACCTTGGGACTGTGCAAAAACACTCACTCTCACAAAAGATATTCATGCATAATGACTAATATCATAGACTTGCCCCTATACCCATGACTCAGACCTTCAACTAACTGGACTGGGATTACTCTAGGACTTTCTAGCCTTGTAACATAGGCTCAGGGGGATTTGGTATGATATTTTAGGAAAATAGTAACTAATGGCCCTCCTTAAAACTATATTTTTCCACACTTTTGCCCCACCAACTCTGTCATTTTCACCTTATTATCCCTTTTTCCTTATTCAAGCATTTCCTGATGCTTTCTTCTCATTTTTCAGCTTTTTGCCTTACTCTTATGCTTTTTTTTTCTTTTTAATTCAATCTAAGGCATCTTTTATTTTTCTTGCACCCGATACATGATTTTTCTTCTTTTTCTCCTCCTTCCTAACTCACCCCCTTATTTTTGTGCTTTTATGTTAAAGTGCACAATATCTATCCTACGAACAAGGGACACTTTTGGTAGCTCCCTTAACTTAAGTTTATTCCCTCGGACAAGGTTCACAATGCTCAAGGACCAGGGCCAAATTAAGGATTTTTCACTAGATAAGGCTAAGTTAGTTAGATATTTAGAAAGAATTGGTACATGTAAGACTCAAATATATGGAATAGGGGATATATCTTAATTTGGTTGGTTATTTTTAGGCTAAAGTGGACTATTTCACAACAAAGGCCTAAGATCCTTTCCTAATCCATTCAATCTACAATCTAACTTAGAGTAACAGGGCAAGTTCTGAATTAGCACCAAATACATGAATCTAGCAAAATAAGCTCACACTCTCATGGCATTGCATACATTATCAACAAAAGGCTCACAGATCATGCTTTCTATCTCAACCCTCACTTATCAGAATAGATATTGTCAAACACCTAAACATGCATGATTACTATCTAACTACTAATCAAAATATGTTGTGGGTACCATTTTCAAAAGAAAATATAAAAACATATTACATGCCACAAGTATTAGTACTATATGCTATAAATATTATCTATAAGAATTAAGTGAAAGCAGAATCCAATCCAAGACTGATCTAAACATCCCAGTTCAATAGAAATTAAATATTCACGAGGACGAAGAATATAATCAAGAAAACCTCAAGATCAAAAATTAGGGTAGTTATGGATCATAAGCTACTCAGACTTCACTAAGGCCCATAACTAACCTCACCCCATTGAAAAAGATATGCATTGTCGCCAATGTATAAAATCAAGCAAAAATAGAATGTAAGGGGTCAAAAACATACTTGAGCGCCTAAGCGCCAGGATCCACCTTGGGGTGCCTCCCAAACAGCGTGATTTATTGTCAGGACATGACGTAGATACCTTAAGTACTCAGACTTCCTGAAGATCCCACTCCTCCACCATCTTGATCTCTTCTACATTTCTAAGGTATGGCTTGAATCTTTAGCCATTTACTTTGAAAGTGCCTTCATTTCGTCTCTCCAATTCAATGGCCCTATGGTCGAACACGCGTGCCACTCAGAAGGGTCCCAACCATCTGGATTTGAGCTTCCCAGGGAATAACTTTAGTCTTGAATTGTATAAAAGCACCAATTCCCTTGGTGCGAATTTGCGGTTCTCTATGCGGCGATCATGTTGCAGCTTCATTCTTTGTTTATACAAACCTGGGCTCTCATATGCTTTCAATTGAAATTCATCAAACTCAATGAGTTGGCTCAGCCTAGAGGTTGTTGCATTATTTTAATCAAGATTCAACTTCTTCAATGCCCATATTGCTTTATGCTCAAGCTCAATTGGCAAGTGATATATTTTTCCAAAGATAAGTTTGTAGGGAGACATACCTAGAGGAGTCTTGAATATTATCTGGTATGCCCATAGTGCATCATCCAGCTTTCGCAACCACTCTATCTAATTTGCATTCACAGTTTTGGATAGAACCTATTTGATTTCCCTATTGGACACCTCTACTTGCCCACTCGTCTAAGGATGATAAGGTGTTACCACCCTATGATTCACTCCATACTTCTCTAGAACAACTTTAAAAATTCTATTGCAGAAGTGAGAACCTCCATCGCTAATGATATCTCGACGGGTGCCAAACCTTGAGAACATGTTCTTTTTTAGGAATATTATGACACTTTTGCCCTTATTATTAGGTAGAGCGATGGCCTCCACTCACTTCGATACATAATACACAGTAACTAGAATGTACTTGTTTCCATGTGAACTAACAAATAGTCATGTGAAATCTATCCTCCATATATCAAATAACTCAATCATCATAATGGGGTTTAGCGAGAGCTCATGCTTACGAGAAACCCCACCTTATCTTTGGCACCAGTCATAAGATTTTGCATAATCGTAGGCATCTTGTTAGATGGTGGGCCAATAATACCCACATTGTAAGATCTTATGAGCTATTCGAATCCCACTATAATGACCACCTACAAATGACGAATACCGTGCCTCAAGTATGCTCATCATTTTAACCTCAAGAACACAATGAGAATAATACTATCAGCACTTAGACAGAACAAGTATGGCTCATCCTAAAAGAACTTCCTCACATCAAACATAAACTTTCAACGCTGATGGATGTTTAAGTTATATGGCATGATATCACTAACTAAGTAACTTGCATAATCTGCAAACTAAGGAATCAGATCATTCGATACAACCAACACTCTCTTATCAAGAAATGAAACATTTATATCTAATCCATCATCAAATTTCATCATTGCCCCATCTTCTACTCTGAAAAGGTGATCTGCAACCTGGTTCTATGTCCCTTTTCTGTCAATGACATCAAAGTTGAACACTTGCAAAAGAAGCACCCATATCATCAACCTTTGCTTTGTATGCTTCTTAGCCATAAAATATTTAAGTGTTGAGTGATCTATATGCACCACTACTTTGGCCCCCAATAGATATGACTTGAACTTTTCGAATGCAAAGACTAAAGCAAGTAACTCATGTTCTGCAAAAGTATAATTCTTCTGGGTTGTATTTAAGGCTTTAGAGGCATAATATATGGGATATAATATCTTCTCCTTGTTATGTCCTTACACCACACCTAGAGTAACCCCACTTGCATCACACATGATTCCAAAAGGCTTGGACCAGTTTGGAGCGATAATGATTAGCACTGAGATAACCTCTTTTTTAACTCTTCAAAGCCTTTCATACTTGTATCATCAAACACACACTAAGCATCTTTCTCCAATAGTTTACACAATGGCTGTGAAATTTTGGAGAAGTCTTTTATGAACCTCGAATATAATCCTGTATACCCCAAGAAACTCCTCACACCCTTTACTGATATAGGTGGTAGGAGCTTCTCAATCACCTCTATTTTAGCTCTGTCAACCTCAATGTCTTTGCCAGATACCATGTGCCCCAACACAATACCCTTTTTCACCATAAAGTGACACTTTTCCTAGTTTAGTACCAGATGAATTTCTACACATCTTTGTAAGACATCATGTAGATGTTTTAAACAGTCCTCAAATGAGTTCTCGACCACACTAAAGTCATCTATGAAGACTTTTATAGTGTTCACCATGTTTGAGAAAATAGACATCATGCATCTCTAAAATGTCGTAGGGGCATTACACAATTCGAATGACATTCTCTTGAATATGAAGTTGCCATAGGGGCATGTAAATGTGGTCTTCTCCTGATCCTCTGGAGCAATGATGATCTAATTATAGCATGAATACCTATCGATAAAGAAGTACCACCTCTTTTCCTCTAATCTATCCAGCATCCAATCTATGAATGGTATAGGAAAGTGATATTTCTCTGTTAAGGTATTGAGCTTTCTGTAATCCATGCACACCCTTCATCCTATGACTGGCCACATTGGGATCAATTCATTGTTGGCATTGGGTACCAATGTGATACACCTGTTCTTTGGTACATAGTGCACTGGGCTCACCTATTCACTATCAGTGATCGGGTAGATTACTTCTGCATCAAGCCATTTAATGATCTCTTTGTGCATGACTTCTTGCATAAGAGGGTTTAGGCATCTTTGATGTTCAAAGATCAGCTTGTAGTCCTTAACCAATTGGATTTTGTGTGTACATACCCCAGAAATGATACCTATAATGTATGTAATCATCAATCTGATGGCCATTTTAATTTATTTGAGCATCATTACACAAGGCATCTGCTTGCTCATCATTTAGATCTATAGCTATTATGACTGAAAAGGTGTTGTTAGCTTCCAAAAATACATATTTCAGATGTGCTAGAGGGGCCTTCAATTCCAACACTGGTGGCTCTGCTATGAAAGGCTTTGTGGGTACTGACTCCTGATTCTGCAAATCTACCTCTATTTTTGCTTGGTGCCTACGACGATAAGACACACCTAGAGCATTTACTATCTTGTCATAGTCTGGGATACCATCACCATCAAAATTCATCAACATTACTCCAAAGTGTTAACACCGAATGTTACCTCATGTGGCACTTTTAGCTCAGCATCATCAATAGTCTCGATAACAGAAATCACTCACACATCATTATATTTCCTGGCATGCTGACACATATTAAACATGACCTCATCCTTACCAAATTTGAACTTGAGTTGTCCCTTCTCCATATCTACCAAGGTGCGACCGATGGCTAAAAAAGGCCTTCCCAAAATAATAGGAACTTCAAAATTACTTTACAATCAAGGATCACAAAGTCTGCAGGGAATATGAATTTTTCCACTCTAACTAACACATCATAGAGTATCCCTAGAGGCTTTTTCACTATTCAATCCACCATTAACAACTGCATGCTAGTAAGAGTAAGGGCTCCCAATCCAAGCTTCTTGTAGACCGCAAGGGGTATCAAATTGATACTGGCACCTAAATCACATCGTGCCCTTGCAGATTCCATATCACCTATAGTGCAAGGTATAGTGAAAGCACCTTGATCTTCACACTTCTGAGCTAAGGACTTCGTAGTAATAACAATACAATGTTAAAGATCTTGAGAAAGCTACTGACACACAGTGTCCTTTCTGGTAACCAAGTCCTTCATATACTTTGCATAGCTTGGCATTTTCTCCAAAGTCTCAATGAGAGGAATGTTGATAGATAGCTACTTGAGCATGTAGAGAAAGTGCTTGAACTTGCTTTCCTCCTCCCTCTTTTTGATTCTTTAAGGGAGAGGAGGAGAAGGACTAGGGACGAGCTTAAACTTTTGTGGTGCTTTAGCTACTTCACTTACCATATCCTTTCTATGATCATCCCCTTTATCTGCATCTATATTTATAACCGTCTCCTCACGAACATCTTTCTCATCAACCGAGATAGAAGGATCAATAGTTCTCTTGTCATCCCTAGTAGTAACCGCCATATAGTGCTTTTCATTCTTAGGATTTTGCATTGTGTTGCTAGGCAATGTACCCTTCTAATGTTGATTCAACTGAGTTGACACTTGACTAAATTATTGCTCAAGTTGTTTTATAGCCACAGAGTGAGCCTCTATCTTTTGATTGATACTAGAGATATCAGTTTTCATGCCCCTTGGGGTCTAATCCTGTGTCTCATCCTTCTTCAACAGGCGATCAAAGATTTCCTTAATTCTACAATTGCCTGTACCTGCATCAGGGTTGTGTAGTGGCATAAAAGGACTATTTCTGAAGCCTTCTCTGAGACTCTAATCATCATTTGGACCCCTATTCCTATCATAATAACCTCCATGATTATCTCTGAAAGCTCCATCGCTACTATAGTTCCAACCTTGATTTCCTTGACCTTGGCACTAATACTCCTAATTAGACCCTTGGGCGTTAGTCCGAAAACCCCCTGTCTGATCATTTACAAAACAAGTGCCCTCCTCATAGTATGGCTCCTCGTATATGTATGCACGTGGAAGTTAGTGAACCACTGCGTTCACATCCATGCTTATGCGAAGCTATGAAAGTTGCTATATAATTTCTTCATTAATTTTGGCTTGCTCTGAACCTACACTAACATCATATGAACCCTTCATAGAAGCTTTATCCCATTGTCGCTATACACGATTCATCTTGACCACTTGCTTCATATGCTCAACAATCCTTGTAAATGGTTTATCTAAAAATATGGCCCCCATGATAGTGTTAGGACAAGCCTGACTATTCTCATCAATGGCACAACAGAAGATCTCCACAAGGCATAATCAACTATCTTACAGTCAGGGACGCTCCTCAGGCATTTACTAAATCACTCCCATGTAGTGCTTATCGAATAACCAGGAAGTTGCTCAAAGTTGTTGATCTGGTCCATCAACTTGAGCTTCTTTGATCTAGGGAAGTACCTCTCTAAAAGGCCTTCTACAATTTGCCCAGCTAGTGATTGAACTTTGTGGGAGATCAAATAACCATAATGCAGCATCACCCGTGAGAGACAATGGGAAGACATGAAGACCCACAACATCCATAGAAAAATTTTGTGTTCCCATCACACTCTTGCAAATAAACGCCACATTGTGCAAGTGGCTATGTGGATCCTCAAATGGTAAGCCCGCAAATAGCCCATGTTTCTGCAGCATTTGAAGTAACCCACTAGAGACAGTGAACTTCTTGTCTAG
>JAOTQJ010122247.1:0-10553 GCA_025642045.1 Solanum sejunctum
TGAACTTTTGGTGATGGTAAATTTCCACGCTGAATGAATTTAACGAATTGCTGAATATGCATTTCCATTAGTAAAAGTGGCAATGATTGAGAGTCTAAAATGTGTACTAAAAGGCGACAGTTTGTTTGACCATCGAATTAGTTTGGCGGATCACTAAATATGTTTGGCAGACAAATAGAGAGGGACTGAACATGTTTGCCAGCCTGGCTAAAATCTGTTGTCATTCCCATTCCCTCTCTTTCTAACCCTATGGCTGGATGTCTTGGTTCTCTATTTCTGTACTCTTTCCTCTCTTGTTGTCTCTTCTCATGAGTTTGTTTTACATAAGTCATCAACCTTCCAATGTCAATGTCACTTACAAGTATAGCTCCCCTTCGATATTTCTTTGGCCCTTTGTCCAATCCATTAACATATAACCCCATTCTACCACTCAAATCAGCAACTATATCAAGGGAATAGTGGGATAGCTGGGTGAAATTAAGCCCATACTCTTGCACAGTCATAGAGTCTTGTTTTAGATTCAAGAAATCTCTTACCGTGGGCTCGCTCCATTCTATCAAAAAGAAATGCCCCAAGAGGCTTTTCGAACACTATCTAAGCCAGCATTAGGGCTTCTTTTCCTTTGCCCTTCTTCCATTGATCGAATCACAACTTGACAACACCTTTGATCTTGTAGGTAGACAATTCAACTCTATTAATATCAGCCACATGCATCACCCGAAACACCTTCTGAAGTTCACCAACATAGTTCTCAGGATCCTCATCAGGTGCAGACCCGGTGAACTCAGGTGATTTCATCCTCAATAATTCATAGACTATAAATGTGTCCTATACATCCTTTATACCCACTACTTGTTTAGCAGCAGTTGTTGTGATAGCCTAGGCTAAAGTTTGGATAGCTTGGCGAAGCTCCGCATTAGAAATTTCAGCTTGCAGAGGTTGCTCAGTAGGGATTGCTAGACCTATGGGTTCATCATGTCCCTGGAGCTCAGTTGGGTTAACATTCTGTCTGGAAGTTCACCCTCTTCCTCTAACAGCTCTTCTTAGAGGCATGATCGTAACTCTGCAAACACGTAACACACTAATTAGAAGAGAGATTCATAAAGTTTTAACTCCATCGTAGGAATCAGATCATGAAAGAAGTGTAAACATTCCTATTGTCCCATAGTATCCTGCTTATGAAGTTGGTCCACCACATACCCATAAACAAGACTCTACTAGACACAGCTTCATAGATTACCGAGGACACTTGAACTTTGTGCTCTGATACCAAGTTTGTCAAGCCTTAGAAGGGTACCCTAGACATGGCCAGTACTCAGAGACTATTGCTAGTCCCCAAGCGAATCACTTGGCTTTATCACATTCATTCACTCAACATTTATAGCAAATCAGCGAAAGACTAAGGATAATAAATGATGGATATTCTAAGTCTCAAAATAAATAGTATAGTATGAAAGAAACTAGCTCCACAGAATCTAAACTCAAAAACTCGACTCTAGTCTATGAAGTCTGTATCACTATCAATTGGTGCCAATGACATATACATGGCTACCTCAACTCAAAAATAAAGCTAGTCCAGATTCTAACTCTAATAGATATAAAAAAATAAAATAAGGATCCTCTGAAGTAAGGGAGGCTAACTAACTCAGGTGACTGCAATAGATCCTTAACGGTGCACCTGGTGACAATCTCTAGTACCTTCTTTTTGATCATAAAATTATGTAGTCCAAATGGATATCAGTACATGAAATATACTGGTATATAAAATGGTTGAATAAAATAGATATAGGCAGAATAATACAGAATGATATTAATTCAGAAGATAATCACAATGTCTAATGCCTATCTAAAGCAAGAACAAAGAGTAGACAATGACCAATCTACATTACTCCAATCTCATCGATCAACTCAACTCAGAGTACTATCAGTGTGGGATGTATCTGGGAATTTCTCTTATCTGACAATAATAACTTATTAGCCAGTGATTGTACAACAATCCCGCTAATGTTTCCATGCTTATTCCATACTTGTTAGGTGAAGAATGAATCGAATCCAGAAGGGATCTAGTCTCTCAAGTTCTCTATTGCTTTTAGGGACTTCAACATAAGAGGGAACCTCGGATGTAATAGTTCAATCCTCACTTACGGTTGGCGAAGTAGTTTATGAATGTGAGTTAGAATTTACTCTTACTTATTTTGGTGTTTGACACTCCTCCCAAAACTCAATGCTCATAAGACCATCCATCTCAATCGATCATCTCAGTTAGTCTCATAGAGACTCTTATCATCTCATTAACTTAAACTCAATTGGTCCTTTTGGCCTATCATCTCAATTGTCTCATCAACTCAATTTTCATTCAATATCTCAAAGAGAAAGTCAATTAGACAAATCTATAGTGCTAAATTATGGATACTCATAGGACCGTCAAGCTCTATCAACACATCATCAAGCTCACACCACAATCACAATCAACATTCTCAACTTAAGGCTCTAGACTCAATTTCCTAGGTTCATTCATGCATTCTTTTACAAATTAACATATAGGGCTAATGAAAATAACTCATACAAAATCATTTATTCAGTAAATCAAGTTTGTGATGATCATCAACATATCAAAATACATATAATGTATAGATTTTCAAGAAAACATTCAAGAAACATGCATGGAGACTCAATATATCCATAACCTTTCTATTACAATCAATAGGGGCAAATCAAAGGATAAATCCATGTTGTAGTTTGCCCTTACATACCTGGTGTGAAGCTTTGACACTCAATCTCGTAAGAATCCTCCTCGTTCTTTAAATTCTCACTCCTCTTTTCTTCTCTTCCCTTTAACCCTAATCTTTGTTAGAAACTTAGAAAAGACTTAGGAATGGAGATTAAAACTCTTTTTATGCTCAAAACGACTCATTTAGATAGTGTTTTAAGTTTAGGAGGGATTCAAAAAATTTTGGAGGGACTTAGTCTGCGACGCGGACTGGGTGATTCTTGGGGGGTGGGGGGGCTCTCCAAAAATTTTTTGATCGAGTTTTCTAATTTCGTAGAAAATATTGGGATCACATCTAAGTATATGTTCGCTGCAGGTCCGCATAGCGGGCCTGTTGCACACTTATTCTAGAATTGCATTTCGCATCAAAAAATTATCTTTTGATTTAGTTGCTCTAAAAATCAACCAAGATCATTTTCCTACTCAATGTTTCATGTTGATCGCATTTCCGGCCTCGGATTTGCCATTGGAGTTTAGGAAGACGCGTGATGTTCACATCTCTCTTCTAGCGATATTTTGTTAATTTTACCGGGTGTTATAGATTTAGTATAAGATTTTGCATACTCACATTAGATTGTTGAAACATATTACCACTACACAAGTAAATTAAAATTTTCATGAAGGTGATACTTTGTTTAACAACTTGAGAATTGAGCAATAAGCCAATAAGAAATCCAACTAATAAAAAAAATTATCCAATGCTCATGTTTGTAACTAATAAAAAAAACTATCCAATGCTCATGTTTGTAAAACCGTTGTCCCTATTGCAACTCTAGATTATATATCACAAAAGGGACGGAAAATAAAATAAATAAATTGGAAGTGAAAATTATTTGAAAGTAGACATTCTTGACCATAGATCATAATTAGATAGTTATACAAGCGTCAAAATAAAATGTAGTTCCACGGTAAATTGAAGACTTGTACATAATAGGAGAGTGGTAAAAAGAATAGAAAACTGGTTGTTACATTACACATCTACACTTCTACGCAAATGACATTTCTTTCTTTTTCCTCTACTTGAATTCTTCCTATTTGTTGTAAATGGCAAAAATTAATTAATCACCAGAAGACACCTAACTCATACAATGATTATGTATGAAATTGGTTTTGAATTAAATCAAATATTACAAGAAAATAAACCTTTTATTTTTGGAATTTTTATGTAGGTGTAAAAGGAACAAATAATTTAGATGATATGACAATTTTGAATAAAGCAAAGTCTTTGAATATTCCTTTTATACTATCTGAAGAGCATACATCACTTAACTTTGAAAGTCAGTATTATTTATTGTCCTAACCCTTAACCCTCTATATTGATCCATTGCTTGACAAATTAAATAATTGGATTAAAATAGGTTATAATTTCTTACTAAAATTGTTGCCATGCGGGATTTGCTTAGGAAAATTGATGGGCACTTTCATTTGGGAGTAGTGCATGCATGGAATAAATGGAAGGAGAAAAGTCAGGTAAAACAAGTTAAGCAAATGATTTCTGGACTTCAACTAAAACGTAAGAAAATTTATAAAGTCATATAAAGAATTAAAGTGAAGTTGTTAATTGTTGGAAATCAAATTGTTTCATTATAACACTGAAGTACATTTTCGTAATTCAACTTTGAACTTAAATTCTTCCTACTTTTAATAATATATGATGATGATATGATATGATATGATGAATGCTGGGATACTATTATATCTAATTACCTCAGATTTTTTTAAAAAAATTATACTCCTTAAAAATAGGGATAATTCCACTAGAAATTGAAAATCTTGTTAATTTGGTGGAGTTAGGCATAGAGAAAAACCAGATCACCAACTCTATCCCGATCTCCCTATTCCATATCTCCTTATTACAAGGTGTTTCACTAGTGAGGGAACAATCTCAGTGGATTCCTACCACAGGAGATTGACAACTTAACCAAGATGCAAGTTTTAAATCTTAAGGGAATAGGTTTACTAGTGCATATTTGAAGTGATAGCAGAAAGTACAACTTATACTAACTAGTTAAATTCACTAATTAGTTTCTTACTGTGTTGCTACGTGAAATACCCAAAGAGATAATAACTCACGTTGAGTTGGAGGAACTTAATCTTCTTGATAATAGTTTTAGTGGTTCACTTGATATGGAGATGTTTAACATATCAAGGATGAGAGCAATTGATTTTTCATTGTATAATCTATCAGAAACTCTCCAACCAAACAAAGGTTCTTTCTTACCAACAATGAAAGTCCTTTTCTGAGTATCTTAACCAATCTTGTAGGGACTACTCCTCATTCTATCTCCAATTGATTAAAGCTTATTGTGCTAGACCTTTCAGGAAACAAACTCAGTGCTTGATACCCAATTCTCTTGAATATTTGACTCATCTACAAATCCTAGCCTTGGCAGCAAACGATTTAACTAGAAACTCCTTGTTAACCAATTTCAAAAAATTGAGAATTCTTGACCTATCTTTGAATCCTCTAAATGGTATGCTTCCTGTCTCCATAAGGAGCTTCTCCATATCTCTTCCTGAATTTTATGTCAGCAGTTACTGAATTCCAAATGAAGTTGGGAACTTAACCAGCTTATTAGTGCTTTGTCTGGATGGAGACAACTTGACTGCATTGATTCCAATATCAATTAGAAACATGAGAAACCTTCAGCACTTGAACTTGAGAGGCAATAAACTTACAGGATTTATTGGAGATCATATATATAAATTGCAGAATTTGGGTGAAATCAACTTGAGACAAAATCAACTTTTAGGATCTCTTTCTAATTATTAAAGGAATGTCTATTACATACCGGGAGGGTACACTTGGCGTGGCTGGCACTCAAAGATTATTGCTAGTCCCCAAGTGAACTACTCAGCCTCATTACATTCGTACAATCACATTCTAGTAGCGGAAGACATCCATGAATAAAAATACTCAATAAAAAGAAATGAAAATCGATAATAAAAGGGCTAAAGGACAAACAAAACTATCCATCAACTGAATAAGACTAGGGAGAAAGAAACTAGTCAAAGATAATATCCCATCATATCAACAGTCTAGTCAATGAAACCTCTCAAACATCTGAATAGTGGTGCCACTGATAGACCCATGGCTACCTCTAAAATAAGATAAGTCTAACTCAAGCTAGAATGAAAACATAATGTCCTCCGAGAGTAGGAGAGGGATCACCAATCAACGGAAAGCAAATAGGTCATCAACAGGGCGCATGTTGATGACCACTAGTATCTGTCTCTGCATCATGAAAAAATGCAAGCCCAAATGGACATTAGTACGTGAAATGTATGATATGTAAAATGGCAGAATGAAACATGTAAAGGAAGAATAACATCAACTCAAGAAATAGAAAACTCAGTCATCATGTCAAGAATCTAAAGTAAGAATGTAATTTAGACAATGACTACTCATCTATCATCTATGTCCCATCCACTCAGAGTGATGTCAATGCCTATTTGAGAGTTTCTCTAACCGACAACCATCACCTATAAGCTGGTGATGATACAAAAAAGCGATATCCTTTTCACATCCAATACCCTGCTGAGGGTATAGGACATCCCATTAATGGATCCAAATTCAGTCACATCAAGTCCTCATTTTGGGACAATAGGAAACATTTGGTTTTACGATTTCATCCTCTCCTACGCTGGCTACGTAGTTATTGAGTTCGAGTTGGACTTACTCTTACTCAATTTGACACTCAATACTCCTCCCAAGACTCAATATGCTTATAACATCAACCCTATGGTTAACTCATTCATCTAGTCTCATTGGATATTTGTTAGCTCAACTTGTCACATCAACTATCAACTCTTTGGTTACATCATTTTTAAGTTCAATTCTTGACTCATCAGGACTCAATCATTCATCATTCTAACTCATAGAATTTAGCAGGACAAATGAGGAATTAAAACATTTATGGATTTCGTAGACTCTTTAGGCTCAGATTATGCTCATGCATGCTTATGTAAGTAAAATACGTGAAAATAATAAGAAATCATGCTAGGGTTCATGTAGTATGGCAAAATCATCTAATTTAAGTGATTAAATCATAAAAACAGTAATTCATGCAAGAATATGTAGAAATACATTAGATTTTAAGAAAAAACTTCAAGAAACATTCATGGGAGACTCAATTTACTCACAACTCCATCAATCCAGGTTATGGGGAACATGGGAGAACAAAATCTATGTTTTGGTTAGCTTTACATACTTGAAAGTTTTGAACCTTGAAGTATCTTGGAAGAATTCTCAAGTTTGTCTTCAAACCCTAGCCACTTTTTTTTTTCTTGAAACCTTGCTTCTATGTTTTGAATAGAGGTGGTAAATGGGTGAACTGAATTGGATTTGGATGGGTTGAATATGGATTAAGCCAAAATTAATTGGATCATAATCCATCCATATAAATATGGGTAAATATGAATTTGGTCAAATATGGTTTGGATAAGAATGGTTTCAATACACTTTATTCTCTTAAATCTAGAAAAATTATATCAAAGTTAGATTGTTAATGTTCAATTCCCAATTACCCCAACCCTACTCCCTAATAATTATTTTTTTAATTTTTTTTAATTTTTCAATAAAAGTTTGATTCTTTGGTGTACCGAAGATTTGAGACTCATACACCAAATCGAAGAACTGAACTTTAGAAAAAAGAAAACCAACACCGAACTAAAAAATAGAATTAGTTTTGTTTAGTTCAATTTTTCAATCTTCCTGTATTTATGCCCACCCCAATAAAAAAAGTTAATTTTTTTTGCCTCCCCCACCGGACACCAAACTAAAAAATCGAATTAGTTTGGTTTGGTCCAATTTTTTAATTTTTTGATATTATGCCCATCCCAATAAAAAATAAAAAAATAATTTTTTTGCCCCCGACCCCACCCTAACACCGAATCGAAAAATTGAATTAGATTGGTTTAGTTTTTGATTTTTTGGTATTTATGCCTGTCCCAATAAAAAATTAAAAAGAAGTTTATTTTTTGCCCACACTCCGAAACCGAATTGAAAAGCAAAATTAGTTTGGCTTGGTTTAATTTTTTGATTATTCAAGATTTATGCCCACCCCAATAAAAAATAAAAAATTCATTTTTTATGCCACCCACCCACCCCCGACACCAAACTGAAAAATCAAATTACTTTGGTTTGGTTCAATTTTTTGATTTTTCAGTATTTATGCCCGTCCCGAATAAAAAATAAAAAAAGAGTTAAAGTTTTTTGGCCCCGCACCAACACCAAATCGAAAAATCGAATTACTTTGGTTTAGTTTAATTTTTAAATTTTTTGGTATTTATATCTGCCCCAATAAAAAAAATTAAAATAAGTTAATTTTTTTTGCCTCCCCCCACCCTGAAACCAAACCGAAAAATCAAATTAGTTTGGTTTGATTCAATTTTTTGATTTTTTGATATTTATGTCTGCCCCCAATAAAAAATAAAAAATCATTAAATTTTTTAGCCCCCCTACCCCCGCCTCGTTCCAAATTTTTTTATGAAACATAAACAAAATCATGCACATAAAAAAAATTTTTAGATCAATTAATTTTTTTATTATGAGTTAGAGGATCTATGGGTCTATATGGGTATTCATATTTTATCCAGTTTGACCATACTTATATGAACACTTAAAAAAGATCAATCCATATTTATCCATTTAAAAATTATGTGAGTGATCCATTAAAATAAATAGGGGTCAAATGGGTTCCTTTTACCTTATATGGATTGAGATTGCCACCCTTAGATTTGAAATAGTGATTTAGTGAAAAAGTGTTAAACTGATATATTTAGAGCTTTATTTAGGTTCAAGAATTTTAATTTTAGGCTTTGAAAGAGTGAAAAAAGATCAAAATACCCTTTCTTAAAAAGTAGTCAAAAGTCATCTACAGGCCCATTTATGGCATGTAGAAATTTTCATTGAAAGTAGGGACCCTTCTGTAAAGTTTTTGCCCAATTTCGGGGTCTTTGGTTCACTTTTACAAGCCCATTTTAAGGCCCATAAAAGGTTCTACGACCTGTAGATGGGTTAGTGAAGTCTAGGACCAAAACTTAAAGTTTCAATAACTTTTTCCAAGAATTAGTAGACGTGTTGCACTTCAATTTACGGCCCGTAAAATGATTTTGTAGAACAACTCTGCAACTGGCAGTCTCCAGTAAAACGGTCAATAACGTTTAACTCCGAACTCCAAATGAGGTGAAGCTAATTGTGTTGGAAAGATAATTCAAAGGGCTTTCATTTGGTAGGTCATGGACAAGGGCTTTCATTTGGTAGGTCATGGACATCAATTCTATTTGTGCTAAGAGTTATGATCATTTTAAAATTGACCCATGCATAATCCAACACTAGAAACTCAATTTTAGAGGAAGGTTTTGATCTAGACTAAGTAATAGAGGTATCTTATGACGCTAATATACTTACCACCTATAAAAATAAGGCTTGAAACATAGGTATATGTGAGGATAGAGTTCTGGGTTGTCACAATATCTCTCCCTTGGGAACATTCGTCCTTGAATGATGAGCAACTAAGAGACCTATCAATAAGGAACTCAAATACTCATACTTCAAAAATCAACCTCAACTCAGATTCAGAACTAAAAGACTACTTCTAAAATCACCGTTAGGCATGAATACAATTAAAGACATACATGCTCAAATACTCATAGACTCAAGAAGAATATCAACTCAGAGACAAGAACTCAACTCATAATGGAAAAGTAACTCATAGGGTAGAAGTGAGTTGTTACCATCAATATCATTGTTAGAAGACACGAATAGGTGAGGGTATCTTGCCTTCATATCCTCTTCAGATTCCCATGAAGCCTCTTCAATGGATTGACTCTCCACAATACCTTTACAGATGCAACCTCTTTGGTTCTCAACTTGCGAACCTGACGATCAAGGATTTGGACTAGGGTCTCTTCACAACTCAAACTATCCTTTACTCCAATGCTTTCAATAGGCACAACCAAGGACAGATCTCCCAAACATTTCTTGAGCATAGAAATGTCAAAGACCAGATGGATGGCTGCTGTCACACCCCACCCCGGGGGTCATGACCAATGCCCGATAGGGGCACAATAACACTTACCAACGCAAATTCCTTTATAACCTAGCCCAAAATTCTACAGAAATTTCGGCAGAGTTTTCCCTATTTTATGGAGTAACCGCACCTGCAAAGAAAGATCTAGCAGCTTCCCAGATAGTAGTATATATGCATAAATAAATATATGCGGGCCGGCAAGGTCACCGTTGCGGTCCTGCCGCCTATTAAGCATGCCACTCGAATAAATACATAATGCGGTCCCGTCGCCTGATCCAATATACAAAACCATACAACACACCCGTAACCCAGAAGTAACCACAGACCTCTAGACAAAAGAACCGAATGAAACACATTTTTCAATACATTTACAATGATCAAAACATAAGAGGCTACCCAAAAGCTCCTAAACCAAAAGGGGCTCTTCAACGACAAACAAGGATCCTAATGTGGAGGGTCTCTCACCTATGTGTCGGTACCTGCGGGCATGAAACGCAGCCCCCTTCATAAGGGGGGTCAGTACGATATATGTACCGAGTATATAGAGACAGGAGAATCAAATCAAGGCAACCTCAAAACATACCTTTAGAAAGGAATTCAACCAAACACATCAGTACGGACCTATCACAAGTTTTATCAACATAGGAGGTGAGCTACAGGCATTACGTATCTCCGTCCCTATAGTCACGTTATGGAGTAAAGAGAGACTAAGTGAGATACAGGCGTTATGTATCGCCGTCCCTGTACCC
>JAOTQJ010122258.1:0-10553 GCA_025642045.1 Solanum sejunctum
TCTATATTTTACGTAGGATTTCCAACACTCTTCTTGTTAATTTCTTTTAAGATCAAGGGATTCAATACTAATATTTACATCCTTTGTAGAAGTTGATAACAAAGTGCGAGTAAGATGAATTTGGTCCCTAAATTGTCCACTTGAAGTGTCTTTAAGCTTTGGGAGAACTTAAAATCCTTTTTCAAAACAGCTTATACTACTTTAAAGCTAATTAGATTGTTATTGCAATGTTAAACAAACATTATTAACAAAATTATAAAAAATGAATCTCTTTATTATTTCAGCTGTGAACCTACTTAATCACGTGAAATTCTGTTTGTAATAATCTCTCTCATTATAATCCAAATAGTCCACTTGCGCGACAAATTTATATGACCTCTCCCTCTCTTCTTTATTTGTGTAATAATATAAAAATTCTTTATAGTGATAATAAATATAACTTATTTCTTAAGAAACAATTACGAACTTGATATTGGAATTCAACGAGCCGAGAACTAGCTTGAGCAGGATTTTGTGTTTTTCTTTCCTTCATTGTACTAGCTTTTTGGTTTAATAAACAAGATAAGGGTCAATGTCAAAACTCCCATCACCACAGGAGGTGAAAACCTGAGTGATATATATATTTTTTTAAAAACAAACTCACTTTCGAATTACTTTTGTCAATGTATGATATCTATTGAACACCAAAATGTAGGCAAGTTGAATTGTCATGCACACAAATGAAAATTGTTGATAATCTACGAAGAGAATAAATCATCAATGTGGCTAGCTACACTAATAGTTCAACCTAGCTAGCTGAAATTAATCAAGCTAAATGGAGTAAATCATTAAGAGAATAAATCAAGCAGTACGTCGACATGTGGTGATGCTGGAGGAAATTCCAGCAATTCAAGATAAAAGCTCCAAACTCCAGCATGCTCAGGAAATCTTACAGGCTTAACTGTCACCTCTACAAGTGAAGGGCAACGCGCCAGCAAAAGCTTCATGAAAGCAAGTTCAGCAGAGGAGCTCTCGAAATCTATTAACTTTATCATTTCAAGTGCCGTGAGATCTTTATCCATACAGTCTGGTGCTGTCAAATAGTCTGTTACTGTGACTACTTCACCATTCCTGGGAGTCATGATTTTATTCTATATATAGAGAGAAAAACATTTAAATTATAAGTATAGGGAATGCTTCATGGAAAGCTATTACTACATTGTAATACAATGACAATATATTCCCTAATAGATTGCCGCAAAATCTTTTATCGGCAATTAAGTAAATTAGTATACGTACCTACGCATAATATTAAGTAATCATGTCATACATTATGCTCAAGCAAATATTATATACTTGTCTATATGAAAAAATTATTTAAATTGGTATATCAATGAATGAGACCTTTTAATTAGTTCATGAGTTTTTGTTGCGTATTGTGATGATTAGCAAAGAAATTAAAGTTTATTGCATTCAAGATTTGTAAAGACGTTAGCAGCATTTATTTCGAGTGCTTGTTATAACTGATATATAACGGAGATAAAATATTTTATAAAATGATAGGAATTTTCAGGATTTGACCACTATTTTTATCATAGTAAAGGCATAGTCAAGATGTGACTATAAAATTTTAATTTTTTTGTACCTGACACAAATGAGACAAGTTTTTTGAAGTAAGGACAATTTGTGTCAAAGATAGGAGTCGCATCTTTTTAGTGACTCATTTATTTTGCTTCAAAGATATATCTATAAGTTATATTGATAAAGAGGTTATATACTGAGGTTTCTCCTTTATTTCTACATACAATAACTGTAAAAGGAAAGGCATTCAATTAGCAAACAGTATAAGAAGTTTTTGTACGACTTGGAACTGGAACAATGCAACCTAACTTTTTTCTTAATACTCAACTTTCTCAATGTACAATTAGTATGAAATTTCTTTTTGCAAAACGCAAAAATTCTATAAGTGCTACATGTAATCTAGAACAAGTAACTATCGTCGTTTCAAATAAGGAAGCACTAGAATGTATATTAAATATTACCTTGATATTAAGTTTGTGTAACTGGGGTGCACTTTGAAGCAAGTAAATAACAGCTGAAACTTGAGCTAGATCATGAAATGTTAAACCTAACATAAGAGTATGCAAATGCTCCAGTGGAGCCCCAATCATCTTTGGCATTGAATCTGGAACGACAAACTTTTAAAAGAAATATACATGAGAGCCAATTCCATACAACTATATAGTAAGCAATATTACATGGAACAAGTTTGATTACCTTGAAGAAACAAGTATTGAAGCAAAGTTGCATGAGTTTAGGGAATGAACACATAAATTCTAACAAGTTAAACCTTCTCCAAAATTCATAATTCTGGATTGCAGTGTCGCTCACTGAAATGCTCAACGTTTTCAGCTCAGGATAGGCTTTGAGGAACTTCAGATCTACAAAATGACTTTCAAGCATGAACAAGCAACTAAGCATTGGGGCAAAAATATTCAGGAATTGGACGCCATCACAACCTGTGAGCTTCAAGGTAGAGAGTAATGGAGCCACAAGAGCGTTATTCTCCAATATTTGATCAAAAGTAATATGACTTAGGTTGATGGTCACAAGATGCATGAAAGGTGAAGTGTCACGGGCCAATTTGAAGGTACAATTTGTTATGCTAAAGTATCTCAATTTTGATGATGAGGAGTCGAATAAGAAAGAAGGCAAAATATATGGATCTTCCAAAATGTTTTGGATGGTGAGTTCCTGAACACCTCTCCAAGAGACGTGAAGCAACCAATGATCAATATCTGAATTTTTCAAATCATCACTCAAAATATCGAGAACAAACTTGATAATTGGGCCATTGTGTTGCAACAAGATTTTGTAGACAATGTTACGGAATGTGCTTGGATCTATCATTTCATAGAATTCTTCATCAAGCACAATGATTGGATGGCTAGACCATATATGATTCCAAGTTTTGGACAACACGCTCATCATCGCTACTTCTTTGATACACATACGGCATAAAATATCATCTATCACATTACTTGGTAAGTCAGATATTCTGTCTATACCATCTTCTTTGTTGCAATGAGTCGTAGAATTTCTGTGAATATGGTTCTTCATGCTGCCACGAGCTTCCTTAAAGTGAACTTTTGACCACCACTTGTCTCATGAATAAATCTTTAAGGTGAAAAATCAAAACTCATTAAACTTTGAGTTTTGTCCATTGAATTATTAAAATGGTGTGATTTTTATGAAGAAATGGTTGGATCAATTCATTGACACCTACCTTTAACCTCAGTCATCTAATAGACTAAAAAAAATATTCTAATAAAAGATAGTTTTGTCTCTAAGACATGATTTATGCTACATAAAATATACCGATATACTTCAAGATTTATTAGAAATATGAGAAACAACACTTTTCATATATTTATCTATTTAGAAAAACAATTCACAAACACATCAAGAAAAATTTGATTTATACTATACATGATTGACTCGAATTAGTTAATATTTTTTTTATAGCTTTCATACATTTCAACAAAAGTCAAATTCGAATCTAGGGGATTGTAATAACAAAATTCAACTCAGATCTAAACATTATTAAAATTAGAATATTGAAGCGTTAACCCATTAAAAAAAAAAATATAAGTAGCCTCAAAATTATTGGATAATTCTACAAAGTAAAATTTTAAGGATTTAAAGGAAAAAAGCCTACTTACCTCGCTCTACCCAAAATTAGGTTGAATTTGGAGCAAGTAATAATGAAGTTGAGAAATGGGGTAAAGACATGTAAAACCAATAATATTTATATTGGCATGAACCTTTTTACCTTTTGTCCTAAATTCAAAGCATTTAACAAATTAATCAGATTATTGTAATCTCTTATTTAATGTTATTCCCTCTAGATTTGAAAATTAAACTTTCAAGATTTTTGGATTAATTATTTCATCAATGCAACAATGAAAAATTATTTCATTTTTGAATAAGTCAAATCAAATAAATACACCATCTAAGAGTTTTTGACCACCCTTATCTAGGGCTGGCAAAATGGATAGTAAAAATGGATATCCACTCTCATTGATAAGGCTCTTATCTATGAGAGCTTGACCATTTTGATCCCTTAAATATAATCTTAAGCATCTTTAGTACATTAATTTTTATGATAATATTTGGAAAAAAATTTTTGAGACCAAACAAAGGAATTTTATAGCAGAAACTAAAAAAAGAATTTAAACACTTTACAATATGATGATAAATTTTCACAATGATATCTCTAAATTAAAGGAATAACTCTAAGTATACAGTTGAAATACAAAAATGATTTAGCTATTTTTTTATTAGATGATTAAAATAATTTTCATGAAAAATATTTTCCTCCATATAGAACACGTCTTAAATAATAAAAATCACTTATGTTCTTCTATGACATTAGATTAGATGATTAAACTCACTGATCAAAAAATATAATGTTCCCTCTTTTAATTGGACTAATAACAAAGACAAGGCAACAAATTGATCAAACAGAGAAAGTCTACTATATATTGTGATTCAACAAATAGCAATCCAATAATCTGCTGCAAATTAGAACTCGTTGGTACTGCTAAATTTTGTATATGATTTTTGTTTCACATAAACAAAAAACAAAACTAAATTGCCAAACGAGAAATACATTTTAGAATTAGCTAGTAACCAAGAAGTAGTTCCATTGAAAAACATTCAAACTATTTTACCAACGACTTTGGAGCACCAATGATGGTCAACGATTCTCCTTCCGCTTGAAGACCATCACCAGAATTAACTATTCTTTTCCATGTTTTCAATAGCAATCCAAGCATCTTCTCTATCATTTTTCTGTTGCGATTTGGCTTTCTCTTCTGCACTGCAACTGCTTCTCCCACAAATCAACCCTCTTCTTCACCTTTTTTTCATCAAATGCTTTTCTAAGAATTTGTTGTGGAGCATTAATAATGGCAAACAATTAAGTTTCCGCTTGAAGACCATTATAAAAATTAATCATCTTTTTGATGCTTGCAATAGAGATTCATGCCACTTCCCTATCTCTGTCACGCCCCAGGATGGTACCATTGGCATGACCGGTACTCAAAGACTATTTCTAGACCCCAAACGAACAACTTGGCCTCATCACATTCATTCAACCACAATCTAACAGTGAAAGAAATCAACGATCAAGAATACTTAATGAAAAGCAATAATAATTCGATAATCAAAAGCCAAAGGCCAAACAATCTATCAATCAACTGAGTAAAACTAGTGTGAAGGAAAGTAGCAAAAAACATAATCCAATCACAACTCAACAGTCTACTCTACAGAGCCTCTAAATCATCTACATAAATGGTGCCAAAAACAGGTCTATGACTACCTCAAAATAGAATAAAAGAAGTTTAAACTCAAAGCTAGAATAGAAACATGATATCCTCCGAAAGTAGGGAGGACTCACTAATCAGTTGAATGCAAATGGGTCCTCAACGTGGAGACTGTTAATGACTGCTAGTACCTGTCTCTGCCTCATGAAAATATGCGGGTCCGAAAGGATGTCAGTACGTGGAATGTACGAGTATGTAAAATGACAGAATAAAACATGTAAAGGTAGAATAACATCAACTCAAATAGCTCAACTCAATAAGTAGGAAACTCAATCATCATGTCAAAAGTCTAAAGTAAGAATATAGTTTAGATAATGACCACTCATATACCTTCTAATCTAATTCACTTAGACAACTATCAATACCTATATGGAATTTTCTCTAATCGACAACCATCACCTATGAACTGTTGATGATACAACGAAGTGATGTCATTGCACATCCATCTAATACCTTGCCAGGGTACAGGACATCCGGTTAATGGGTCCATAATCAACATCAAGTCCTCTTTTGGGACAATAAGGAAACATTCGATTTTACGGCTCAATCCTCTCCTACATTGACTACGTAGTTATTGAGTTCAATTTGAATTTACTCTTACTCAATTCAGTGCTCAATACTCCTTTCAAGACTTAACATGCTCATATCATGGAGTACCTATCAACTCTTTGGTTAGAAACATTCTTTTAGGATTTAGCTCTTGACTCATAAAGACTCTATATGATGCATCATTCTAACTCATAGTATTCAAGAAACAAAGTAGAGTCAAAGCATTTAGGAATTCTATAGACTCTTTAGGCTCATATCATACTCATACACACCCATTTAAGTGCAATATATAAAATAACAAGAATTCATTATTAGGTTCATATAGACAAGTAAAAAATATCTATTTTAAGTATTTAATTCATAAAAACTATAATTCATGTAAGAATATATAGGAATACATTAGGATTTAAGAAAAACCTTCAAAAAACATTCATGAAAGATTCAATTCATTCACAACTCCATCAAGCCAAGTTGTGAGGCACAAGGAATAACATATCCATGTTCTAGTTAGCCTTACATACCTAGAATTTTGATTTTTGGAATGACTTAGAAGAACTCACAAGATCCTCTTGAACCCTTAGTTTTTACTCCTTTTGAAACCTTACTCTAAGTTGAAAAATATGTTTTAGCACAAAAGAGTTTAATAAATATGTTTAGGGACTTGTACTGTTTAGGTATAAAAAAATCAAGTTAAGGCTTTGAAAGTGTTGAAAAAGACCAAAATAACCCTTCTTAAAAATAATGTCAAAGTTGTCCACAGGATATTCTATGGCCTTTAGAAATTTCCACGGTCTGTAGAAACCCATCCATAAACTTTCGGGTAAATTTTGGGTCTCTGGATCCATTCCATAACCCTAACCCATGGCCCATTGAAGTATCTACGACTAGTCATTGGGTCTATCAAATCTGGAACTCAAAAATAGACCTTCTAAAGTTTTCTCATGATTTAGCAGGATCAGCCATCCTTCAAACCATGGCCAGTAAGTTAGGTCATTTCACTCTGCACTGGTTGTTCTTACTAAAATGGACATAATCTTTTACTCTGAGCTCCAAATAAGGTGAAATCAATGGCGTTGGAAAGATAATTCAAAGAACTTTCATTTGGTAGGTAATGGGCTACCTAATTATTTGTGTTCTAATAGATAAGATCATTTAAAGTTGACTCTTGTGTAATCTAACACTAGAAATCGATTGATAGAAAAGTTCTAAACTTGGCCAAGTATTAAATATCTCTTATAACCCTAATCGATTTACGATATATAAGAATAAGCCTTGAAACATAGGTGAATATAAGAACAGAGTTGTAGGGTATCACAATATCTCCACCTTGGGATCATTTATCTACAAAGAATGGGTAACTAGGAGACCTATCAAGCTCAAACACCATCAAGAACTCAAATACATAGATACTCAAATACTTATACTCTAGAAATCGACTTCAATGTAGGATTCAGAATTGAAAGAATATTCCTACCATCATTATTAGGCATGAATACAATTAAAGACATTGTATACTCAAATACTTGTAGACTCAAGAGGAGCATCAACTTAGACATAAGAACTCCACTCAATAAATAGGAAATAACTCAGAGAATAGGAATCAAATATTACCATCAATTTTATAATTAGGAGGCATAAATAGGTGAGAGTATATAGCCTTCATATCCTCTTCAGCTTCCTATGTGGCCTCTTCAACAGATTGACTTCTCCACAACACTTTTACAGGCACAATCTCTTTAGTTATTAACTTGTGAACTTGACGATCAATAATCTAGACTTGGATTTCTTCATAACTCAAACTATCCTTCACTCCAATGCTTTCAACAGGCACAACCAAGGATAGATCTCTCAAACACTTTTTAAGCAAAGAGATGTAAAAGATCAGATGGGTGGATGCTAGCTCTTATGGTAGCTCCAAATAATAAGCTACATTGCTTATTATCTTCACAATTTGGTAGGAAACAATGTATCAAGGACTCAACTTTCCCTTCTTCTCGAATCTCATTACAGCCTTCATGGGTGACACTTTCAAGTATACCCAGTTGTACACTTTAAACTCTAGGTCCCTTCTCCTAACATCAGTGTAGGACTTCTGATGACTCTATGCCATTCTTAGTCTCCCTTAGATGATCTTTACCTTTCCATAGCTTGGTGTACCAAGTTAGCCTAATCAACTCTACTTCACCTACCTCAAACTATCCAATCAGTGATCTACATCTCCTCCAATAAAAGGCCTTAGTTGGAGCCATTTGAATGCCCAAATGGAAGTTCTTATTGTAGGCAAATTCAATCAGAAGGTTGGAAAGCATTACTAAGGTTCACCTTTGAACTTAGTTCTTTCTAAAGGACTTCTAAAATTAGGTAGTGAATTGACCTCCCATATCTGATATGATGGACAAAGGAACTCCATGTAATCTAACAATCTCTCGGATATACAATCGGACATAGTCCTTTGTCGTATAAGTAGTCTTTACCACAAAAAGTGGGATGATTTAGTCATCTTATCAACAATTACCCAGATCGAATCATGCTGTCTACAAGACCTCGATAAGCCTGCGATAAAATCCATATTAATTATTTCCTACTTTCATTCTGGCATTTCAAAATTATGGAATACTCCACATGGCCTTTTGTGCTCAACTTTTACTTATTGGTAGTTTGGACACTTAGAAATAAAGTCTGCATTATCTCTCTTCATCCTACTCCACCAATAAACCTCGCTCAAGTCACGGTACATTTTGGTTGGGGCTTGAATGGATAGAATATCTTGAGTTATAGGCTTTTGTTATTATCCTTTCCCGAATATCGTCAACATCTAGAACACACAATCTACTTTGGTATTTTTAATACCGCATCTCCCCCTTTGACTAAAGTTATCACTTTCAGCTTCTGTACATCTTCCTTAAATTGTAGTACGATAAGATCTTGGTCTTACTTCTCCTTTACCTCTACTATAATAGATGATGTTGACTTATTATGCACAAGTATTCTACCTTTACCAGATTTGTCTAGTTGAAGTCCCAATTACGTTAATCTATGCACCTACTTAGCCAACTCTTTCTTCTCTTCTTCCACATGAGTGGGGCTCTCTACCACAACCTGGACCTAGGGCCTAGATGTGACACGGCGAATGGGAACCCAAAAGTGCCCAAACAAGCTTCAAGATACCAAAACTCGCATCATCGGTTCGAAAGCATACATAAAATAAACACGTCGTTCTACGGAGCGAGAAAATATAACTAACTCTATGGGGGTGATTCGGGACTTAGGATCTTTCCATCACAACATATAGCCAAGCCATAAATCACATAACTATAGTCAAGAGATACCAACATATAACATAGACTTAAGTCATAACACATAGCATAAAACATAAGGAGGTTTACAAGGTATCCAACAATCCCTCTACATAGATGGATCGAGGGCCAAGACATTCCCTAGGCTCACCCTCAATACATAAAGAAACGAAAGTATCAAGGGTAGATATATGGTACATCTCCCTTGGAAGATAGGACTCACCACTGCAAATAAACTTGGAACTAAGCGTCAAATGGTGGATAATCAAAGCCCTCAGTCCCTAAATGGTGAAATCATATAGGCAAGAGTATGTGTTAGTACGTTTGAATGTATTAAGTATGCGGGATGCAATGCATGAACTTACCATAAACCTGCATATCAATGTTAGACGACAAGGGCACATATTATAGAAGGAGATATATATAACAAGAAGTATAGTATAGCAAGAGGTTAGGAAATTTATGATGCATGAAATGCAAATGATACTTATATATATAGTGGGTATGAGACCTCAACCGACATAAGTAAGACAAAGAGAGCTATTACTTAGAATCCCGATGATTACCCCTCATCGGTAAAGAGGTGGTTTACTTGCCAAGGGGAAACCATGCTTCACATTACTGGCCTCCTATTTCGCATGAAGCAAACTTCCTCATGGGATTCCTATTTTGGATAACATTTTCATATCAAAATATGTCATATCACATCATTTCATCTCCTTACGAGCAACCTCATTTCGTAGGCATCTTTCTTTATGGGCCTCCCATTTTAAAAAGGAAACATATGGTAGACACATAGTTCAAGGAAAGGGAGAAAGCCCTTGGAGATAGCCTTAATGCCCCCAATTTATCGGTGCTAAGTCATCATCCCACAAGAATACTTATAATATATGTAATTATACATGCTTTCAAAAGATACAAGTCTTGCCAAAACGTTTCAATGCATAATTGGGTTTAAAATCCAAAGACCTTTCATAATAGTTCATACTCAGGCTCAAATGCCCAAACCATACTTTCATAATCAAAATACTCATGCATAGGAATAACCCATTATATACAAAAGGGTGCAAGCACACAAAATGCTCAAGGAGCCTTAATCAATAGACATATACTTGATCACAATATTTTCATAACTAATATCTTATCAAAATCATATCATATAACAAAATTGGGCTCAACCCACTTCATAATTTCCATAAATGAATGCATATGCTATGAATAATGAAAGAATGACATGGGTAATTAAGATTCTGTCACAGCCCAATCCCGGGCCATGACTCGTGCCGACTAGGCACTTAAACCAATATTAACTCGCAAAACCACAACTTAAAGTCTAAGAATT
>JAOTQJ010122269.1:0-10553 GCA_025642045.1 Solanum sejunctum
AATGACATGTCTAGGAAGCAATTAAAATCACAAACTCATTCAAGCAATTCAAAGCAAACTAAATTTAGATAGTTAAAATAAACAAGAGACATACCATAGGAAATGATGAACTAAGATGAGTAAAATAAGAAGGAAATCCAAATACTCTATTTACCGGAAAAACATGCTGGAAAAGGGGATGGTTGACCGGAAAATGGATCAATGAAAATTTGGCAGTGAGGATTAGGGAAAATGTTTGGTGACCCCTTCTTAACCCTTACAGGGTTAACTTAAAAATTAATTGAATCAGGTCTACGAAACCCCAACTATGTGTTGTAGCTTAGTCTGCGGCCTATAGGTCTTGGTATAATAAACCACTCAACACTTAGAAAATGTTTTAAACCATACATAGGTACTACGAAACTCATTCTTGACTCGTAGCTTGGACTATGAGTCGTAAAGTTAGCTTGTAGTGGGAGTGCCAACTTCAAGTTATCACTATTTCTCTCTATGCGGCAGGGCTACAAGTCATAATGACCACTACAACTTGAAGGCCTGCTCGTAAAGGCTACTTCAGCTGCAATTCTCTACAATTTTGCCATTTTTGCTCGACACCTCCATAATCCTTTAAAAAAAGTCCCAAAATGCAACCGACCCATTGTCTAAAAATTACAATAAACTCAGAATAAAAAATATTACCTAAGAATCCACAAATTACCAATAAAGTCAAAACAAACAGAAGTATTAGGACCTCTTGGATTTCCTCCCAAGTAGCGCTTAATTTTAATATCGTGGCACAATTTATTCATCTTGAGTGATCAAAATTCCTTAACAACACATATTTATTTCACTTTTGAGTTCATCGGGGTGCTTCATAGACAAGCGAATGTCAAAAACCACTTTTGTATCATTTTATCCAAAACCTGAGTTGTCTAGAGGCCATATCCACTAGGGCTCTCCCTCAGACAAGAATGTTCTTCCAAGAATAATAGGGATTTCAAAAATCAACCTCGTAATCAAGAATTACAAAATCCATCGGGAATATGAACTTATCCACTTTCACTAATACATCATAAATGATCCCATATGGCTTCTTGATTATACTATCTGCTATCAATAATCTCATTCTTATGGGAGTAGATGAACCCAAACCAAGCTCTTTAAATATAGTAAGAGGCATCAAATTGATACTTTCTCCCAAATCACACAATGCTCTTGCAAACTCAACATCGCCGGTGGTACAAGGGATGGTAAATGCATCGGGATCTTTCCATTTTTGGACTAAAGATTTGGTGGTAATTGAACTACAATGTTGGAGCTCTTACTAAAGCTCTTGGCTCACCGTGCACGTTTTCGTCACTAAATCCTTCATATATTAAGCATACCCAGGCATTTTATCCAATGCTTTGATAAGGGGAATGTTGATGGACAATTTTTTTAAAATGGAGAGGAAGTATTTGAACTTACCATCCTCCTCCTTTTGCTTGATCCTTGGGGAAAAAAAGGAGGAGGTCTTAGGATAGTCTTGTTTTTTTCTTGCACCTGAACCACTTCACCTCTCACCCAATTGTTGGCCAAACCTTCTTTCATAACCTCACCTTTTTCATCAACACTATTTTTACAATCCTTATCAAGAACCACCAGCATTGGAGGGTCAATGGTACTCTCCAGTCCTTGTCATAACTGCCATACAATGTCCCTAAATCTTAGGATCTTGAATTGTGTTGCTTCGTAAAGAACCTTTTCGGCATTGGTTCAATTGAATATACACTTGTCTGAATTGTTGTTCTAATTGCATAATTGCTACCAAATGAGACTCTATATCTTGGTTGACACTTGAAATTTTAGACTTCATTCCCTTCAAAGTCTCATCTTGATTTTTGACTTTCTATAATAATCAATTGAACATCTCTTTAATTCTTGAATTTTTAGAACCTACATCATGAATATTAGGAGGCACATAAAGACCATTCGTATACCCATTTCTTCAACTACACTTTGCTTTTGGCACCCTATCTCTCTTAAAATAATCACCACGATTATCTCAAATACACCCTCTAAATTATAGTTCCAACCTTGATTTCTGAAACCTTGATGCCAATAATTCGGGTTGGACCCTTGGTCATTATTTTGAAAACCCACTGCTTGATCAACAACAAAGCAAGCATTTTCATCATAATAATGTTCCCCATACCGTGTGAACTCTCCCTTGGTTTTGCTTTACCACTAAGTCCATACTCGTGCGGAGTTGAGCAAGTTGTTGTATGATCTGCTCATTGATTCTAGCTTGATCTGAACTAACATTCATCGCATATGAGCTCCTTGTAGAAGCTCTCTCCCTTTGCCTTTATGCTCTGTTGGTCTTGACTACTTGCTCCATCCTCTCTACTATTCTTGTGAATGGTTGATCTAAAAACATTCCTCCCATGATGGTATCGGCATATTCTTGACTATTCTCATCAAGAACTGGATAGATTCTAATCTCCACTAAGGCATTGTCCACGATCATATGGTATGGAACTATTCTCATGCACTTGGTAAACCTCTCCCGTGTTATACTAATGGAATCACCTAGCCATTGCTCAAAGTTATTAATTTGATCCTTAAGTTTGAGCTTCTTAGACCTTGGAAAGTATCTCTCCAAGAAGGCTCTTTGCAATTCCACCCAACTGCTGATTTGTGGAAGTTTTGATAACCACACTGTTGTATTGCCGGTTTGAAATAAAGGGAACACACGTAAACCAACAGCATCCATAGAAAGATTCTGCGTACCTATCACACTCTTACATACAAAAGCCACATTGTGTAGATGGCTATGAGGATCCTTAGTAGGTAACCCCGTAAACAAACCACAGTTCTGAAGAATTTGTAATAATCTACTTTATACCGCAAACTTAGTGCCAGCCGATAATGGTGGCAGCAGTATAGCTCCAATGACATACATGGCCATGGGATTCAATAGATATTAGTTCCATCAATAGGAATTCTTATTGACATTTGTGAGTTATGGTCTATGTTCCCTTAGTGGTGGATTATCTTCTCTACCAATATCATCATAATTTCATCCACGGCTTTATTAACCACAATATTCACATTTTGTTGGGCCATCCTCTTTGCAAACCATTAGATCTTAAGATTAGTTAGAGCTAAGGGTTCGCCTTGGCTCCTTGTATTGGGCATACACACCTAGTGTACCCTACAAAATAAACTAAACAACACAAAGAAAAATAAAAGTAAAATACAAGAGAATTAAGAAATAAACACTTAATTAACTACTAGTGAAATTAAATCAAAACCTCATCGTATTCCTCAGCAACAGTCCCATTAATTTTCAATCATAGTCAAACAATACCTCTCACTTTAAGGATAAAGCAATCATCAATAATAAAAACCCTAACCTAGGTTAGAGTCAAATCCCAAGGGAATATGAGGCTTTGCCACTTTGATTCACTAACAATCAATTCAAATATCAAACAACTCAGTTTTCAAGGAAGGTTGTTTTACAATGATCGATAGATTATTAAACTAAGCTACTAAAATAGAGAGACAATCAAACTGGAGAGCAACTCGGCAAATTATTTTCTCCAAGATTCACTAAATTAACACCCCGAATAACATATCGCAATTGGGACATTCCATGCAGAATGACAACTTAAGTTCTTCCAACCCTTTGGCGAAGGTGAAACTCAAATTTCACTATGGCGCTTGATCGGCTACCATAGTATGCCAAACTAACCATTACTCATTGTCCCATTTAACCTCTCCTTGGCCAAGTTTGGTGAATTCAACAAGAAGACATCAATGTAAATCTGTTACCTATCTATTCGTCACTACCTGGATAGGAATCATAACGCTAAGTGGTATTTAATGTTGGCCACCATTAAACAATATGCATAATAAAGGAAAATGGATAATACATACAAATACCCAACTCAAGTAGTGCAAATAATTCAGGTTTCTAAGTTAGCTGCTCATGGTTCCCACAACCCCGAGTTATATGGTTTAGCCTCTCATGGCTTGGGCAAACAAATCAACAACGAACAAAGAAAACATGGAAGATTTCTTACACAAGAAAATTGAAGAATGATGAAACCTAATTTGCAATTAAAATCACAATATTGAATGATAATTACAATTGAGTCTAATCTCCCAATTTGAGTCTCCAAAGATAAACCGTAAAATTCTACTCTAAAACCTCTCTAAAATCTATGTACAATCTTAAATAATGAATGAAAGCTGCTCCTAGAATCCTAAAATATAGTATTTATAGTATTTACAAAAAGGTCCTTAAAATAATTAGAGAATCTGGTCGACGTTTGCTATGGCACACAATCATGACTCATAGGGCATAATCAAGCTTTCGTAGTCAGCACTTGGCATTTTAGACTTCACTGCTTCGATACACCTCTATGAGTCATAGTCTGGTCTACAACTCATAGTGCCTTCTCGTGGTCCACTCTTGCATTTCTTAGTCTAATTTTGATCAACCCTGTCGATTACTACAATGCCTCCCTTTATGAGTCTTAGAAGGGACTACGACTCATACCTTGATCTTGTATGGTTGAACTTTAGATTTTTAGATTTTTTTGAACACTATTAGTTTATACGGGACTATCCCTACGACTCGTAGCTTGGGCTATGATTCGTAGTGGGGTCCATAGGTCCTGAAAATCAGTAAAATTAATAACTTTTCTTAAAATCAAGCCAATCTGTATTTTCTACAAAAAGCAAACAAAACAACACATAAAAATCATACAAATTAACATTGAGAATACACAAAATCCCAGTTTTGAGGCATCAAATATATTGTATTTTGATAGCACATCATCAACTTCACCTTGGCCGGGTTTAGTTTATTAGATGAGAGCACATCAATCCAATTCTATTAACCATTCTCTTTTCCTATTCATCACTACTTGGGCCAGGATCATGACACTAGGCAGGGTTCAATGTTGGACACCATTGAACAACATGCAAAATGAAGGAAATGTATAATACATACAAATACCCAATCAAGAAGTGGAAATAATTCGGGTACAACCCCAAGTTGCGAATTTAGCTACTAATGACTTGGGCAAGGAAACAAACAATGAATAAAGAAAACATAGTCAATAGCTTACCCCATAAGAATGAAGAACAATAAAACCAGCTTTGGATTTAGAATCACAAGCTTGAATTATGATGTCAATCCACAACAGAATCTAATCTCCAAATTTGAGTCTCTAAAGATAAAATCCTAAATATCTACTCTCTATTTTCACTCTACTCTTCACAAAAGTAAAAAAACTATGAATGCTTCTTCTAAAATCCTAAAGTAAACTATTTATAGTATTTATAAATGAGTCCCTACTAAGACTCACCGTTATGACTCATAGTGTGTCCTATGAGTCGTAGTCAGAATTTCGTGGTCAACACTTTGCAATTTGGATTTCATTGTTATGATACACCTCTATGAGTCATAGTCTAGGTTATGACTCATTGTTTTCTCATAGTCCATATTTGCCTTTCTTGGTCCAATCTTGATCAACACTATAATTTGCTACTAGGCCACCCTTTAAGAGTCGTAGAAGGGAATATGACTCGTACCTGGAACTCATATGGTTGAACTCCAAATTTTTAGACTTTGCTTTTGAATATGGAACTTGATACGAAACTGCCACTATAACTTATAGGTTGTGCTACAACTCATAGAGAGTTCAGTATGGCCTATAAATTAGTAAAACCTGTAACTTTTTCCAAAATTGAGACAACCTATATTTCCTACAAAAATAGACATAAAGATACATAAAAATCATACATGTCGCATTGAGAACATAGAAAATGGCACATTTTAGGCATCAAATGTATTCTATTTTAATAGCACTAAAATGACCCAAAAAAATGCCCGAAAATATGCCTTGGAAGTGCCTAGAATTTTAATTTCTATTAAAAAAACAAACAAAAAAAGTTTGTACGCGATATTGAAAATTCGACTTCATATTCTTATTCAGAGGGTCAAAATTAAGTAGAAAATGGGTTTATCCCCAATTTAAGAGAAATCATAGCAAAATTTAAAAATCACAAAAAGTTATTTCTAGAGATGATCCGCACCCCTGGCGCGACGCGCCAACAATGTAATTTTTGCACTATTTTTTTCTTGTCCGGTCCAAGTCTTTTGGGTCTTCAGCTAAGTGTTCCCTTGCGTGAAAATGCCTATACTTAGCCTTATTTCACCCTCATATCATTCACCACATTCCCAATTACACTCCCAAACAATTCAAAAAAATTTCACCTCCTAAATTCAAGTCTTAAACTCATCTGGATAGTAAGGCTCTCAATTAAGCTTCAAACCTCCTTCTCCAATCTTCATCAAACTATTCTCCCAAGATAAGGTATGTGGGTTTGTTTCATTGTTACCTTTTACCCATGATACCCAAGCTTTTTTTTACTTAAAATTGCATGATTTGAAATTGATTTACTCATGGGTCTTAATTGTTATGAATTTCACTATAAACTAAGTTGGGGCTTTAAGAAATTATGATTGTTTTAGCATGTTTTGAGCTATGAGTCTAAGATCTATTGTGAGATTTGATGAAGGTTTTTAATGTATATTTATTGAGGGTGTTACCAAGTATCTATTGATGGTTTACGTTGGATTTTCTAGTACAATTACACTCTTGAATTTCATGGTTTTACATTAGCACTACACACCTGCCAAGTGTTTGATAACATGTCCGGTTATGAGTTTCTTGAGGAATTGAAGGTCTAATGCATGTCATGAGTTGAATGACATTATGGTGATGGAAAATGTATGTATATGATGAAGATTAAAGGAATATATGTATATGATAATGATTAAAGGAACATATGTATACAATATTATCTCTACAGTGTTAGGGACAACCAAGCCTCACTCTGAAGGTTGTATGCCCGGGTAACCTTATTGAGAGGTTTATACCTCAATCGTCTCACTTGGGGGATAACAGGCCCCTAAAATGTTGTCAAGGGTTTTGTACCTTAATATCATTGTTCGGGGCTTTGTACCACATCAACTTTGTTGGTGGATTTGTACCTCATCAACATCATGAAGGGGGTTGTACCTCATCAACCTAATGAAGGGGTTTGTACCTCATTCATCTCTCAAAGGAGTTGGTAGGTCTTGGATTGCATTAATAGTGGTTACTCCTTACACTTGTAAGTTCTACCTATAAGCATGATTTTACTTCAAGAATCATTCATATATTCCATATTACTATAGGCATATTCATTGCCTATGTGATGCTTTTTATTTATGATGCTTATCAATTGTTGCGTTCCATCCTACATACTTAGTACATTCAAATGTACTAACGCACACTCTATGCCTACATGATGTTACCATGTAGGAACCATAGAATTGCTTGAGCATCCTCCTCAATGTGGCTAATATGAAATCTCTCAAGCTCTTACATGAGTCTTCCATTTCAGGGATAATGCTTATGATCTCCTACTATGTTCTAAGAGTATCCTTCATTTGTCAATATATTGACTATAAGTGCGAGCTCCATAGCTTGTCTTGGCCTCTGCTAAGTATCTAAGTTTTTGGTGGTGTTTTTGACATGTTTGTATTATGTTTTTGAGCTTTGACCCTCTCTTGACTCTTGTTTACAATGATATTATAGTTGCCCTTAGCCCCTTTGTCCCTATTTACTATCTCTTGCTCTATTCTATTGCTTCTGCGACCAAGGATGTGTAATGATATATTAATTGGCTTGCTTGGTGTCCATTTAGGTTACCCAGAATTGTCTTATGTCTACGCCCTAGGCTTGAGTCGTGACAAACATGGTATCAAAGAACTAGGTTATTAGATCCTCAGAATCTAACACACCATATTTATCAGAGTTTTATTCATGGTTGTGCTGTGCACCACAGCTATGAGACATTTTAGAAAATGTTTCCCTTTTCGTGCTCTACTCATGCTATAGGGTTGAAGTGAGGTTATTTTACCCTCATGATTGTTCTTTGCTATGCTCGATCATGCCTACAAGAGGGAGAAGAGCGCACACACCCAATGAAACCAAGAGCTTCGAGATGCTCTCACTTTGCTTGCATAAGTTGTGGCTGACCAAGCCAACCAAGGTTCCTAAGTCACTCATGCTCCTATACTGGCTTCTCGGGTGAGAGATCTCATAAGAATGAATCCCTATAATTCTATCGGTGAAAGGTAGATGAGGACCTTCAAGAGTTCATTGATGAGGTCTACAATGTTTTGGCTATCATACATGTGAGATATGAAGATAAAGCGGAGTTGGTAGCCTACAAACTCAAAGGTGTGGCCCAAATAAGGTTTGCTCAATAGAATGAGAATAAAGGAGTCAAGCATGTCATGCTTTGGGAGGAGTTCAAGGAGGCCATTCTTAATCGGTTCTTCCCACTTGAGCTTATGGAAGCCAAACTAGTGGAGTTTATGAATTTGAGACAAGGGTCCATGAGTATTAGGGAGTATGCCCTCAAGTTTACTCAACTCTCTAAGTATTCTCCCCACTTGGTGGCCGACCCAAGGTGTAGGATAAACAAATTTGTGATAGGTGTTCCCGACTTGGTGAGTGAGGAATATCGGTCCACCATGTTGATTAGTGACATGGACTTGTGCCGAGTAAATGAAAGAGGAGAAGTTGAGTAAGAGGAGTCATGAGGCCAAGAGGGCCTCTTTTAATGATAAGTTCCAAAAGGATGGAAGGTTCAATCAAGGTCAATGGTCATCTCATGCATCTAATAAGAGGGTTGCCAATGATTTTCCACGGGCCCAAGGTGCTAGGTGTGTGGGTCCTAACAGTGGGTGTCTAAAATGTGGTAGGGATCATAGTGGCTCATGTTTGACCGATACTAATGCATGTTATGGCTGTGGAGGAAATTGGGCATAAGGTGATGGATTGCCCCAAAAATCGCAACAAAGGCAAGCAGGTTTGTACACATGGTGCTAATGTGGTCCCATTGGGGAGAGGAGGCTGATAAGATTGTGCTCTTAGGCACAATTGGTTTTATTCTTTCCATGGGAGGCAAGGGGTTGATGAGGTGCTCAACATCATTACCACTACGTTGAAAGTCATTAATTTTGATGTGTATGCTTTGATTAATCCAGGTGCCACTCGTTCTTTTGTTACCCCCTTTGTTGTGAAAAACTTCCATATCGAGCTCGAATTGTTGCATGAGTTAAATGAGGTGTCTATTCCTATAGGTGCATCTATTGCTGCTACAAAGTTCTATTGAAATTTTTCCATTTTCATATTATATAAAATATTGCCTTGTGATATTGTTGAGTTGGATATGGTTGATTTTGATGTCATTCTTTTGATAGATTGGTTGCATGTATAGTATGCTTCTATTGATTGTAGAACCCATAGGGTCTAATTCAAATTCCCAAATGAATCTGTCCTTGAGTGGGAGAGTCATGACGTAGTGGTCAAGGGTAGATTCATCTCTTGTATTAAAGCATGTAAGTTTATCTGTAAGGGGTGTATTTATCATCTTGTAAGGGTTAGGGATATGGAGTCCAAGGTCCTTCCCATAGAGTTGGTTTCGATTGTGAGTGAGTTTATTGATGTCTTTCCAAATGACCTTCCCAATGTTCCTCCCAAAAGGGAAATAGACTTTAGTATAGACCTCCTCCCCGATACCCAACCCATTTCAATTTCCCTTTACCATGTGTCCCTAGCAGAGTTAAAAGAACAATTGAGGTACTTGTTGGAGAATGGTTATATTAGGCCTAGCCAATCTCCTTAGAATGCACTGGTGTTGTTTGTGAAAAAGAAAGATGGCTCTCTTATAATGTGTTTTGACTACCGATAACTTAATAGGGTCACCATCAAGAATAGGTATCCTCTTCCAAGGATTGATGATTTGTTTGACCAATTGTAAGGGGCTAGCCACTTCACCAAGATTGATCTTTGTTTCGGATATCATCATGTGAAGGTGAGGGAGTGTGATATTCCTAAGATAGTCTTCTGGACTAGATATGGGCATTTTTGGTTTGTTGTGATATTTTTTGGGTTGACCAATGCATTGTCCATCTTCATGGATCTAATGAATAGGGTCTTTAAACCCTATCATTTGTTGTGGTATTCATTGATGATATTTTAATCTATTCTCATGTTGAGGAGGGGCATAGGGCTCATTTGAGGGTTATGTTGCAAAGATTAAGGGATGAAAAGTTATATGGTAAGTATGAGAAGTGTTAGTTTTGGTAGAGGAAGGTTGCCTTCCTAGGACATGTGTTGCTGGGGGATGGTATTAAGATAGATCATAAGAAGCCAGATGTCATTAGGAATTGGCCTAGAACATTGACCCCGTTGGACATTAGGAGCTTTTTGATCTTAGTAGGTTGCTATCGGAGTTTGTGGTTTCTCTTCTACTACTTCTCCCATGACAAAGTTGACCCAATAGAAAGCCAACTTTGTGTCACCCGATGAGTGTGAAAGGATTTTCAAAATAATGAAAGATAAGATTTTGTACGTTCATATATTGTCACAATTGAAAGGGTTAAAGTGATTTGTTGTTTATTGTGATACTTCCCGAGTCGTTTGGGTTGTGTGTTGATGCAAAATGATAAGGTCATA
>JAOTQJ010122290.1:0-10551 GCA_025642045.1 Solanum sejunctum
AACAAAGGAGGGGTATTTATAGACCCCAAGTTATTAAAAATTTCACCCAAGGGCTCCTAGTTAGCCCATTGTTCAAGTAGGTCCCCAAACGTTTCTACTTAAATCCAATTGAGGACTCCCGACTCCAACTTAAAAAATAATGTGCACTCCAATTATAATTAAGCACCGCGAACTTACTTAAGTTCAATTATGCCAAGTTCGTCAACTTTTCCTATAAAATAATTTACTTCGATTTAATTAATTACGGGGTCTAACAGAGTCCTTGAATTCCAAGATTGAACTTGAAATTCTTAGATTTGAATAAGGGAATTAATGGGGTCTTAGAGAGATTTTAGAGAGGGTTTTTGAGCTATATTGTCGATAATGGCTAAGTATGGGAGATTTCACATTTAAATGGCCATTGGGTTATGACCCCAATGCCCTTGCACGAAATATGAAAAATAGGGAAAATGTTACACTAGTTTGCATCCAGTCCGCATTACGTTTAAATGGGCATTAAGTTATGACCCCAGTGCCCTTGGATAAAATATGAAAAACAATGAAAATGTTATAGTAGTTCACATCTATTCCACGAAGTGGACCAGACGAGAAGCAAAAATAACACTGATCTGCGCCTAAGTTGCATCCCGCCTGAGGCGCAGATGCTCTATCGAAATCAAAAATTAGCGAAAATTATTTTTTTCTACGGGTCTTGTAAAATTCAGGTTATACACATTTCACACTCAATCCTTTTTCCTGATCAAGAATATGAAGTCAAATTTTCCAAATCCCGCATTGATTTTGAGATATATGAAAATTATGATTATAGGGCATGCCGAGGCACATGAGGGGAATTTCAGGAAATCTGTGTAGTCCATCATTGGAATATCTTCTAGCTCAATTGTAGTTGTCGTTTGTGGTACCCCATCATCACCAGCATAATCTTTTCGGAGTGACAATCCACATAACCCATCATTCCCTTGGTATGAATTGTTATCAAATGTATCAAACTGTTTTTCTCTGGGGATACATCTAATAGATGATTGTGAGAGAGATTTAAGACTTCAAGTGATGTGAGGGATGCAAGCTGTTGTGGAATTTCTCCGCTGATTTTGTTGGATGAGAGATCGGTCAGCGAATCAAGTACAAATAAATTATGCAATGATGTTGGTATATCACCTTCCAAGACATTATGATATAAGTTCAATATGCGAAGCCCAATAAGATCTCTAAAAATGCTTGGAATATGACCTTCAAATTTATTCCTCGAGATACCGATAATCATGTTTGTAGTCACAATTCGAATAGAATCAAAAGTTATAATACATAAATTAAATCCTAAACTTAGCTTCAAATTTTAACTTTGACCTTTAATTTTCTTAGTGCAGAAGTAGTTAACAGGAAATAGCCTCTCTACCTCTATGAGGTAGTGGTAAGGTCTACGTATATTCTACCCTCCCCAGACCTTACTTGTGGAATTTCACTGGGTATGTTGTTGTTGTTGTGCAGAAGTAGGCAATTTAACTTCCAATATTTCAATAAAACACTTTAACTTCAACACCTTCAACAATGACTTATTTAATTAGTGTCCTGAGTATTATGATTGAAGAGGACTAGAAACTGGGTGCCCTTTATAGTTCGGTGTCTTGCGTGTATTTTTAACCATTTTCTGTGACATAGGTATTTGATGCGATGGAGCAGGTTCGTGCATGGAATGCTATGATTTCTTCCCTAGCATTAATGATGTATGTCAAGATTAGGGCATGAGGGGCTGTAACCAAATGAAATTCCCTTTGTGGCAGTTCTATCAGCTTGTGCTTGTTGCAAGCTTGTCCATTTTGGTTTTCAATTATTTGAAGCAATGAAACGTGAATTTGATTTGCAGCTAAGATGGAACATAATGGGCTACTGCAGGAAGTGTACAACTTCATATAGAATATGCGTTTTGAAGCTGATGCTATTGTCTTGGGTGCTTGTAGAGTTCATGGAGCTATTGCTTGAGTTGCAACCGAATTATTCTGGGTGTTATGTTTAACTTTGAAGCACAATCATTGCATGAGGCACAGAGAGGTTGGATCACGGTTTTGAGAAAAGCAATATTAGATGCTGGAATACAGCTGATAACTGAAGCAGCTTTCATTGCAAACTTGTTAATGAGGTCATCAAATTTAGCGGTTCTGCTGGATTTCTTCCTAAATGAAGTATTAAATCCCATATAGTTGTGATACCGGTTTCACCTCTTCTAGGATTTGAACCTTAGTATCCAAGGTTGTTTCCCCAACTTTCAACTACTACACTACCTCTATTGTGGTCGTCGTTATTCAAGTTATTATATATTGATCAATATGGATGAATACTTTTTCTATTCAAGAGTACACGACAATTTGGAACTATTAAGGATTTTTAATGCATTTTCTGCTGTTATTTATCAATTCTCTAGCAAAATGTATCATGGTTGCAATTGATATTGCTGAATTTATTTCTACAGATAAGTGAAATCAAAATTGTTTGAGTTGCAACAGAAGAAAACTTGTGTCTTTAATTAAAGGATAACAAATACTTCGTGAAACATCACAAACTGTTGAAGTAAAAGCTTTTATTTGCATTCCAATAATAAAGTAGACTTGAATCCTGCAATTTCCAAAAAATGAAGAATTAAAGTTTAAAGCTTTAAGGATGGAGGAGGTAGAAACTCTATGGATATCTAAAATAATGTAATCTTCTGAAGAATGGAGATTTAAGTTGAATACCTGGAGGTTACACACAAATTTCTTTTCCTGTACTTTTGCATTTTTGTCATTTTGTGTTCCAATTCTTCAAACATCCTGGAAAACCATGTTGGATATTGAGTTGACAGCATTATGATCACAGACAGGCTAATAACAAGTCCACAACTGTAACCTAGGAGAACCACCCGCCAACTGATAATTGGTATATCTTTTTCTTCTTCATCTTCTAGCCCAGTTGGAGTTATTGCTTGTGGTACCTTATTGTCACCATCACAATGTTTTGAGAGTGGCAATCCATGTAACCCATCATTTCCTTGGTATGAATTGTTCTCAAACAAAGGAATTGTTATCAAACATATCAAATTGTTTTCCTTTGGAGATGCATCCAACAAGATGATTGTGAGAAAGATTTAAGACTTCAAGTGATATGAGAGATGCAAGTTGTGGTAGAATTTCTCCACTGATTTTGTTGGATGAGAGATCCAATGACTCATGTACAGATAAATTATGCAATGATGTTTGTATATCACCTTCCAAGACATTATGAGGTAAGTTCAACGTACGAAGCCCAATGAGATCTCCAATAATGCTTGGGATTTGACCTTCAAACCTATTCTTTGGGAGATCAATAATTATTTGTGTAGTCAAAACTCGAGGAAGTTCATGATCCAGTCCCTTCATTGTCATTATCAAGGAAATTGTGTAATAAGAAGAATCTATATCTAATACATACTTTTGGGTTCCACTATTCTCACCAATTATTTTTATGGCTTTAAAATTCTCAAAAAGGCTCACGAGTAAATCTCCACTAAATTCATTGGATGAGAGATCTATGACTCAAATTTGAGCAAACAATTTGTCAGCCCTTGAATATTCTATGGGGCCACGGAACTTATTTGATCTCAACTTCAAAATCTGCAAATCAGGTAAGGTTCCCAACCATTTAAGAAATGTATCACTCAACTCATTGTTACCTAAATCAAGAACTTTCAAATATTTTTATTTGATCAAAGATTGCGGGACTTTCTCCTCTAGTTTATTCCCATCAAATTTAATGATTTGAAGTTAGAAGGACAGTTCTTAGTTATGGATTGTTTTGCAAAGAATAAGCAGCACATGATCTAGTTCACAAACAATTACAGAGGATGGTTCTTAGTTCTACTGTATTACAGAGGACATTTTCTTAACATCAAATGCATCACTCAATGTTTTAGTGTTGTACTCGTAATTAACGACAAAATCCACCAGTGAATTTTCTTACGTTTCTGTCTACCTGAAAATGATCAACAACATGAGAGGAGGAATGAAGACTTTGTCTAGTACTGTTATAGTTCTTAGCCCATCTTTTGATAAGATGATTTTTTTCTCGGATGATGAGTTTGTTAAATTTTCTCAATATCAGAAATTATCAAAGGAATCCACTTTGGTTAATGTTTTTTCGGGTCAGATAAAACATGTCTAATTACCTTTTCAAATAAATGAGTGATTCATTTAAATACCACTGATCACATGACATATAATACTAATATTTTCTCTAGCATTCAATCATACAAACCACCTTCTCTGGCTATTGTTGCTCGTGTATCAACTTATCATGGTGTTGGATTCGACCTTCAATTGGATTTCTTTTGGTAAAATTAATAGAGATCTTAATTGTTTTATCTCATTTTTTTCAAGTTGTTATTTATTTTGTGATTTTACAATGAATCATTTTTGTTAAGGGGCATGTGTCTGATGATCCCTATAATTATGAAAAAGTTGGCCACAAGCTTCCGATTGTCGTGCTCCAAGAAGGACAAGAATAAGGGTCCGGTAAATATGGTGAAAAATATTATATGAATGATGTGGAGGATCTTTGTGCTATGATATTAGAGTGCAATTTGATTGGAAACCAAAAGAAGTGGTTCTAGACTCTAATGTCACTCAGACATGTTTGACCTATAAACGAAACATTTGCAAGTTACGCTCCAATCAAACCTGATAAAAAGCTTTTCTATGGGTAATACTATAATAATCGTGAGAAGGATATGGAAAATGATTCTTAAGATGACTTCTAGCAAGCTGCTGACTCTCAACAATATTTTGCATGTTCCTATAGTGAGGAATAATTTAATTTCAGCCAGACTACTCATTAAAAATGGCTTAAAATGTGCTTTTGTTAGTTGGAAAGTTGTAACATATAAGAACAAGATGTTCTTAGAAAAGGGCTACCTCACCGAGGCTCTTTTTAAGTAAAATTATTTTATGTGTCCACGTATTGCACAAATATTTTAAAATATAATAATATCTTAATTTAAAATTAATAAAGATATGTTATAATTGACTTTTTGCTAACATTTAAATATAATTTATAAAGTATAATGCAACCTCTTTATATACTCCTCCTCTCTAATTAAATACTTTTAAAAAGACAATTTTTATTTAATTAAATATAATTTCATTAAATAAGCAAACATGACAAAATAAATTTTGGAAAATTATTTGTTTGAAAAAAAAATATTCAAACTGAAAAATCAAATATTATTTTGGTGATGAATTATGGCTTTACTTTTTCAAAATACAGATCTATATTAATAAATAATGTTCCTTTTATTGTGATGATACGTGCTAATTTTTTTCCTTACCTATTATTATCTACATTTGTTTTTCTATAAATAAAAGTTAATTGTGGAAAGATAGTTAAATATTTCATATATATTATATTAGTTTGACTAAATAAAAATAAAACAGAGATATTAACTGGTTATTCTGTATTTAAGATCACGTAAGTTTTGTTGTTCTGTAACTTTTATCGTATTTAATTATATTTTTGAAATATATTTTTTAGGTTGTGTAAATATGTGATTTTAAATTTTTCTTTGAGAACATTCTTCTTTAAATTGAAATTAAAATAATTAATTTGTATGGTGCTGATAAGTTTAAAATATAAAAAATTATTAAATCATAAATTCTTTTTATCCTTGACATTTTGCATTATGTTGAACAATTTATTTTGTACTATTATTATAATAAAATTTAAAAATGAAGATACATTAACTTCTGACATGTGTTATTTTTGAAATATTTTATCATTTAAAAATTTGATTTAATTCATTTTAAAGTTAAAAATTCAAGAATAATTATGACGCTGACACGTAAGTGCTATCACCTCTCCTATTATATATATATACACACACAGAGAGAGATGAGTTCGGCAAAAATAATTTTTTCGATGGGGTGCTCGAGATTCGTTCAAATCCCTATGGGCATAAACAAACTATGCTATCCCTCCAAATTCGATGCTCTAAACTCAATGGCGTAATCAAAACTCCCATACGAGGTTGCTGCGACTAAACATGAGTCTCACTTCTAAGGAGATCGAGGGGTTTAGAATGAGTCTGAAAGCCTCAAGAGTTGAATGAAAGACCATTCTAGATCAAATTCGACATCTGAAAACTAACTACGCTAACAGAGTTTACATTTGAGTGCAATTTCCAAGCATGTTCACCAAAGTCAAAGCTAGGCTAAATTTCAATAGGCAAAATGCTAAATGGTCTAAACACGCACCAAAGGCCTTGATGCTCTAGTTGATCATACTTCTAGCCTAATTTGACCATTCTAGAACTGACAAAATTGTTAGAATTTTGTTCAGAAGCCATCTTCCTAAAGTTTTGATCAAAATCAACAGTTCAAACTCTAGGAGCTCTAAATCACGAAAACTAACATAAAAAATTAAAATTAACGACCAAACAATCAAGCTATTAGTGCTAGCAAGTTATATAATGCTTTGGAATCACTACAAAATAGCTCTAAGCGCTAAAAATAATGAGCAGAGAAAATGACATGGAGAGTCATTACATACAAGTTTGAATTGAGATATCTAATTAAAATATGTGAAAAATTTTGAGTGGTTGTAGATGATTTAAGCTTATGATCAATGAGTATGACAATTGTGTTGATATTAAACACACTCCAGATCATGAAATCATTGTTTGTTTATATATTGATGCATTAACATATTGACGATGTAAATGCTAGTAAGTGTATGTTGTCTAGGAAAATTGATATAAGGACTTAGGAGCTGCTCATCTGATCTTAGGAATCAAAATTAATAAAACTCCATAAGATCTAGAATTATCTCAATCTCATTATGTTGAAAGATAGTGCTTGACAAGTTCAAAGTATTTAGGTTCTAATATTGACAAGAGTCCAATCAATGTGAGCATTATATTTCAATAGAATAAAGGTAAAAGTGGCTCATTATTAGATTATGCAAAAGCGTTGAGAAGTTTGATGAATGTCATGAGTTGTACGCAACTAGATATAGCTTGTGTTATTAGCAAATTGAGTTGGATCACAAGTAATCCCAAACAAACATACTAGATGGCAATGAAATAAGTTTTGAGGTATTTGAAACATACAAGAGATTATATTTTGTATTATAACAAATATTCCACCATGATTGAAGGACACAGTAATGCAAATTAAATCACTGAGTCAAATAAAATAAAATTCACAAATGGTTATGCATTTACTCTTAGTGGAGGAGTAGTCTCTTGAAGATCATCCAATTAAACATGTGTCTCTTATCGTACAATGGGACATGAATTTCAATGTTGATTGGAATCCGTACTAACTGCAGTTTTGATACTGAACGTCTGAGGCTATATTATAAATAATATAACTTAAAGAGTATGCGGACAGTACTTTGAATATATTGAGTATATAGAATACGCATGATAAAATTGATAACTGAACATGCTGAATTTGAAATTGTTGTGATGCAATAACTAAGATAAACATGTACTGATACATACAACAACAACAACAACAACAACAACAACATACCCCAGTGCCTCAAAAGGCTCCCGCTCATTGCGGGGTGAGGGGTGAGGGGCATGTACTGATACATACTAAGACTGAAATAACTGAGTACAAGGTCATGCAACATCTGAGAGACTAGACTGTATGAAATACTAAAAGTGAGATGTAATAATATGAGCTAGGCATGGAGTTTATTGATGCTTGCTTCCTTATCGAAGAAGATGCAATATTATTTGCCAGGGTGTAAAGGTTAATTTGATCTGGCACGGTACCACTAAGTTGATAATATATGTCTATAAGGGCTATAATGACCTAAGGTGCTATATAGTTTTAAGACTTAGGAACTGTGACTAAAGGTCTTGATGCTGACCATGAACATTCATTTTGAAAGTCCACTCAATGCTATGTAAATCACCCAACTGATTTTATACTGATAAGCTGATAATGTTGATAATATTAAGCACTGAATAGCTGATGAATATTGAATGTTTTAGTAGATACTTTATCTAAAAGTACCTCATACATATATACTAACAAACTAAATATAAATTGATCATGAAAATTTCACATACTTAAAATGAAAGACTTAGCTCGAATTTTTGAATTGAATCTTGAAGATGAGTTTTTGAACTTTGGTCTATGAGACTCATCTACAAATCGTAACTTCATCCACGAGTCGTAAATCTAATTCGTAGGAACCAGACAAAAAAATTAAATTTCAAAATTTTGATCTATGGATCAAACTATAACTCGTAATAGGATGTATGATCCGAAACTCAACTCGTAAAACTCAAGAAAAATTTCTTGTTTTTTAAATTTTGATCTACGAATTTTATCTACAGTCTGTAATTTTATTTTTTTTACAGCTCATAAATTTCGAGTTTTGCAGACTTGAGCTTCTGAGGTGTTAAGAGGACCGGGCCATTTGATTTGTTTGTCCCTTTCTTTTATTTATTATGGGCTTAATGCTACTTTTATTCAATATAAAATTTATTTTTAAGAAAAATAGTTGATTTGCATCACATGATGACTTTAATACTATTGCGTTGGCTTGTAAAAGTATCCTCTAGAGTCTAGATATATATATATATATTGTTTTCTATGAATTTCTTCTTTTCCTTAAAACTTTTAATTTACTCTACATTTTTTGTATTATTATGCCATTTATTAAACTGTAAATTAAAAAATCATAGATGCTTATGCCCCATATTGTCTTTAGGTTTTTGTCTCCTCGCATCTCTTTAGTAGAACGTTCCGCTTCAACCCTACTTGACATTGCCCAATTAGTTATAAGCATTGCGGATCTCTTAATTAGGGTAACAAAATAAACTAGTGTAGTTACAAATAAGGAATAAATATTAAATAAGGAAGATTTAAGAGTCTTTCCATGGTTGGCTAGAGGTTCTTATTTTATCTCTTTTTTTGCATATATTTTAAAAATTAATATTATAAATATAATTGAATAATAATTTTAATAAATCGTGAAAAGATGATTTTATCTAAAGCAGGATCTTTTAATGGAAGAAAAATAATTCAAACAATATTTTTAAATGTCTTCAAACTTTTAATATATTACTAGTTTAGTTTGCGTGCGTTGTACGTGTGCATTACATCAAATCGTTAATCGCTATAACATGCATACTAAGTGTTTAACTACAACAAGAAATAACATCATACACGTTCATCATAAAATTTTAGGATTCTATTTAAAGAAAGAAATTAGTGTGTTCACATATATTTAGCATATTAATTTTCATTCATATTTATTTTAGGAGTCTTCCCCATGTGTTTTAATAAATTGAATACTATAACCAAAAGTAAATAATAATTTTAAGAAATAAGGAAGATTTAAGAGTCTTTCCACGACTAAAAGTCTTATTTTATCACTTGTTTTTATATATTTTAAAATTTTAATATTATAAATATAATTAAATAATAATTTAAAGAAAAATGGTGAAAGGACTATTACACTAATAGAAAATTTGGATTTAGCATTATTTATGCGTCCATTTATGATGTAATAAACTTTGCTTGTTGTAATTTTTCGTCCCACTTTACAACATGATTGTTAAAAAGTGTAGCATTAACTTTGTGTCATGTTAAAAAAATTAATTGTTAATGATTAAAATATATATGTAATGCTAAAATAAAAATAAATAAATATAAATTAAAAAAATTACCTTTTCCTCAAATAAATGTTAAAGTCTTTCAAGTGCCTTCATTGTTGTCCTTTTTATATTATTTTATTAGGTCATTACCAATAAGTAAGATTTTTATTATCCAGTAAGAATCATCTCTTTTAAAGGTATTAATTGGCACAACTTTATTCATCAAGTCCTTCTCAGAATCTATTGGAAGATTGTCTAAAATAAATTATTGACAAAAATTAACAAGAAGAATAGTATATAAAATAAAATTATTAGATGAAGAATTATTGTCTTACTTGAGATATTACTTTACCTGAATAGATAAAACTGTGAATAACGGAGATGTTAATTAGTTACAAAATAAGAGAAATTTTATAACAAAAATTTATTAGACTCAACTAACAAATCTAAGGCCATCGTATAATTTGAATGAAGCAAGTTAAGCTGAAATAACAATTAATATTATTTTTCTTTAAATTTAAAAAGCGAAAAGAAAGGGAAAAAATATGAAACAAAAAGAGTGAGTATGTAATATAAGTAAACTTGATCAAATTGAAGTTCGAGAGAAAGCGTAAAATAAAAAGATGCAAATCAAATTGATGATTATTCAATTATATTATATTTAGGACAAAATCTTTAATTATATAGTTAGGATTTATGGTGAAATTAAATTTTTTTTATTAAAATATGCTAAACTATTTTCAAACAATTAAATACGTTCTCCCTTTTAACTTTTTTAAAAAATTATTATTTAAAAAAAAACAATCTCCAATTTTTCCTTAAAAAGAATGAAACTTTTTCTAAATCAAAGACCATTTGTCACAGCCCAACCCCGGGACCATGACTCGTGCCAATTAGGCACTTAAACCAACATTAAATCACAAAACCTTAAC
>JAOTQJ010122301.1:0-10551 GCA_025642045.1 Solanum sejunctum
GTTGTTTTCTTACTGTACATGTTCATTTCACTGCTTTTTGGCATATCTAGTCTTTCTACTAATGGGTTTTGAGTTGAGAGTTTTAGGAAACAGCCTCTCTACTTCTCTGAAATAGTGATAAGGTCTGCGTACAATCTTCCCTCCCCAGACCCTACTTGTGGAATATCACTGGGTATGTTGTTGTTGTTGTTGTTGTTGTTGTTTGTAAATGGTGATGCTATGAATTTACAATTATTTAAAAAGTATATATTATTAAAATATTAGAGTAATTTATTACATACTTTTAATACAAATTAAATCGTTTTTATTTTATTTTTACTTAGCACCAAAAAATTATTTTAGAAACACTGAAATAAATCGAACCAAAGTTGAAAAAATTGAATCGAACTGATCTAATTTGGTACAGAGTATGGTGCTCATTTTTAAAAAATTGAATACCAAAAAATCGAATCGAACTTCAACAACACCGAACCAAAGACCGAACGCCCACTCCTAGTACAAAAGATTGCCAGGAAGATCCAAAAAAGAAGGAAGAAAAGTGCGGGAGAGAAGACAAGCACAAGCATAGATTTTTGTGGGCGTTGAGATCATGAAAGCCACAACAGAAGAATGTGTATTTTCTATCCAAAAGAAAAGTGATATGTTGATATGTACTTGCTAAATTAGTTGGTCTGCAATTGCTTTAACACTTCATTGGTAAAATGAATATTCGTTTTTATTATTTTTCTGAAATTTTCTTTGTATTTTTTATTTGTTATCTGGTTCGTATTGTTTCAAGATAAATAATATTTTTGTTAGTTTTATGAATAACAGTTATAATTACATAGAAAAAAAGTTCTGCTATGTAATAAATGTTTGAATTGTAAATACATGCATAAGGCTGATATGTAAAAGAAATGTTGATATTTCACTTACCAACAAAATAAAATCATATATATTGGTTAATGCATGAAATGGTATGAATTAATTTTTTTAAAATTTTTTTTAATAAATTACACATATTGCCTGATGATAAGAAAATTTTTAATAAGTATCAAAGTTCTGATTGTAATTTATTTGATACTATATATGTATGTATGTATAATTATACATAGAATCAAACAGAAAAAAGGTACCAAATGACAATCTATCTTGTGTGAATTGAGTATCAATAATGTACATATATAATTGGAATAGAATTTTTACTTTATATAATGATCATAGAGTAGATAAAGTTAACTGCTAAGACAAACGATGCTTAAAAAAGATAGTGAATAACTTGTACAGCTTATGCAAATGTTTATTGGCACAGTATCATGAAATAGTAACATAGCATTTCACGTCAAAATAATCACTAAATAAGTACCAAAACAATTAACTTTGCTATGCAACATCCACCAAAAAAAATAAAAAACAGCGGTTTTTTGCCCTAATTGTGCAGGTAGATGTTTTTAAGAAAGATAAACTTAAAATTTTCATAAATGAAAATTAAGAAATATTGATGAGCTTATCACTATCAGGAGTAACAAATTGGTCCCTAGACTTGGGTGGATCGTCATTTTCGCTAACATATCCATCACACTCCTTGTCAGTTCCATATTTCCACAGCAACCAACATATCTCTTCCGAAGATATTCGGCATCTATCGTGCACGTTGGGATTGGAATCCCGTCACTCAAGTACTCGGCGTATGCCGTAATCAATACTCCATAATCGCTGTAATTGTAATGTTTAAAAGAATTTAAATTGATAGCAAAAAAATATTAAAAAAATAATTCGAGCAATGAAATATACTTACACGTTGTCACTCTGTTGTTGAACAATTCCTTGAACAAACTCAACTTTAAAAGGAGCATCTTAGCGAATCATCTAACTAGTAGCCTTGTCTTTGTATGCGTCAAGATTGGACCATTCAGTCCAATGTGTTTTGTCGAAGAAGCCACTTTTCTGTAAATACGTTGGCAACATTACAACTATTTTTCGAATCTCCTCTGAAGGATTCCTAAGCCTTCTATCCAACATGGAATCATAGACGCGTAACTTTCTTTCCTTCAGCACAACAACCACCAACATCCAATGAAAACATCCAAAACAAATAACTGGTATGTATACTTCATCTACCGATGTCAAGGAGTACCAGCAGGAATGCAATATCCATTTATAGTATGTGTGAGAGACCTTTCCAACCTAGATACATCAGCTCCATGTGCAGGTTGTTCCTGAGTACTTAAATTTGCATCATCGGCCATGTCATAGTACCTTGCATGTGCTGCCAAGATGTAGTTTCTGAATACGCAGTTCTCTGTGGTGTATCGGTATTCGTTGCTGAATTAATTCTTCGAATTCTTTCGAAGGTAGTAGAAAATAACATCTCTGTGTTTGTTTAGCGAAAAGAAATGGATGAGCCTGTTACCATTATTAGTTTACCACACTTTAAGCAATTTAGTATGGAGAAGCGTATTATCATTTTAATTCTAGTATACTAATAATTTTTTTTAGTAATTATTAATTTTATGGTTAAATAGTATTGAAAGTTCAGGTATCACATTAAAAGGAGAGCAATTTATGCTTGAAAAAGTTGTCATTAAAATATATATAAAACTGGTATCAGATAGTAATGATAACACTTTTTCAAAAAAAAAATTTGATATCGTTTAAACATTATATAGGTATCAAAATCTGGAATAAAATACCTATGAAGTTTGGAAGTGTTAATAATCATGCAGGTATCAACTAATGGAACATGTATAATTTGACTGGTATCAATATAAAAGTCATAAATAATCAAACGAATGTGGATTTATTTAGAACTGTACAAACTGACTTCATCGTTCCAATAGTTGTTTTATTCTGACAGCTTGTAGAACCAATTCTTGTCTTTGGGGCATAAAATCACGAAATCAATCTTTAACGGTCCAAGTGATGATTTGCGAGTTTGCTAGTGTTCGTCTGCAGACAATCTGGGATAAAAAATATAATTTATAAATAAGTTGAAATATAGTGTAATATCCTAATGTGGAATTTCACGCTTACCTGCTTGACCGTCATGTTAGTAGTCCCTTTTGGATCCATGTGCAATATTTAGAGATTAGGTCAATTGGAGGGTCGTAGCAAATGTCGTAACCATCGAATGGGTATTTTTGACGATATTTGTATGACATTTTCTTCTTCCTCTTATCGCTTGAACTGAAATCTGGTATGAATGGGGACTGACACCATCATGAGGGATTCCTATTGCGTTGAGCAGGGGTCTTGGCTGAATCATGGTAGGATGGTAGGTAGCTGGCTGTCTCGCAACAAAAAAATTCTCATGGAGAAGTTCTTCCTGCGCTGTCATTTGCAATGGTGCTGCCGATATGGGTTGTCGCAATCGATTCAATATTGCCTCCATCTCTTCATTTGTTTCATGTGGAATTGATGTGGTACCGCTATCAGAATAGACCTGTATATATAACAGATTTGTGATGTTCAGTAATAATAATAATTTGATGACTAATAAAGTAAATATTATGTTGGCCTACCGAAGATATGTCCTTGAATTGGAAAAAATTTGATCACACATTTTCTGAGTGTGACGAATAGGTGACCTTGCTTTTTTCGGACTGATTTTTTGGTTCGTCCGTTGGTTCAACAGATATTGCAGCCTTTTAAACAGGAACCAAAAAGAGATAGTTAGACAAATTTAAGTTGAAATGATTAGACGTCAGATAATTTGTAAGTTCACAACCTTGTTTCTTCTATCAGTGTCTCTGTATACATAACTATTTTCATGCACCTGTGCTTTCATTGCAGATTAGGATTCAGAAGCTTTTATTTTTAATCCACCATCCTGAAAGTAATTTGACAGAGAAGGGAATTTTTTTAAAGCGATACTAGGATTTAAAACTAGATTTATTGGTTAAACATACCTCGGTAAATGAACTTTGCAGAACTTCAGTCTCGACTCCGCCAGCAATATTGATGTCGGGTGTTGTTTTTCCCCCAACGTTCGAATAAGGTTCGCCCTCGAAAGTGTGGCCCACGTGGTGATCCATTGCATGATCGACGAGTTTAGTATCAATGGCAGGGACTTCCATGGGAGTATTATCAATTGGATCGGCATCATTATCGAACGAGGGATCTTGACATGGTTGAACGATTTCATAAGGGTTGTTTGGAATTGTAGATTCACCAACATCCTAAGTGTGAAAAAAATAAATGAAGATACTTTGAAAAAAGTTGAAAAATAAATATTGAAAATTAACCACATGTAAAATCTAATACTATAATGCTAGTAAATGTTTTGACTGATACTCTATATTATCAGATCTTGTGTAACACCCGTGAAAAGATCAAAATACTCCTAGAATTGACCTTATGTACAACATGTTTTTTCATGATCCGTTTGTAAATTTGAGACTAGATTTATGATTAGTGCAAAAAATTGAGTCGGAAATGGTCTCAACTCGACTTTAATGCGAAAAAACGTGAATTAATTTTTTCCAAGAGAATAAAAAAAAGTGAGGTTTTCGCACCCCTTCCATGATGCAGAACCACACATACGTTTTTTTGAAAAATTCGATGAAACTGGAAAATTTATGAAAATGTGAGATTTAACACTAGTGCACGATACGCACTAGTATAAAATTGGTGCAGTTTGTGCTTTTAATGAGGAGAGGTAGTTCCAACTTTTTTCACACCCCATATCCTAAACCAGATAGTTTTTAAGGTCTTTTTAAATCAAAAACGTATTTTTACTTATTCATACATTCAAGCAAGCATACCCTCTCAAGAAACCGATGCTCAAGAAAGTCAAGGAACGATAGTAGAGCTTAGAAAATTCTCCAATTCTTTAAGAATTTCTTCCAAGGTATGTAAGGCCATTCTGAAAATATTATTTTTAGAATATTTTAAAAAGTATAACCCAGTTTTCATCCCAGAAGTCTCAAGTCTTGGTTGAGATTACTTTCGTGAAAATCCTGCAAAGTTTAGTAAATTGTTTTACCTACGCATAGATTCTTGATTAATAATGATGATTCTTGATTCTTTAATTGTTAGTTAAAGTAGCGTCTCCAAGATTTAATGCTATAAATGATTTTCCTGTGAATTTTTATCGATTTCATGAGCACCCATAAAACTTATAGTTTAAGATAAGTTAAAGAATTCCTTTTCTTGAATCATTCTCGCATTTTAGCTAAGTAAATTATATGTTAAATAATATTTGAGAAGATGTTAGGTTTCAATCAAGTAAAAGAATTTAGTTGAGAAAGCTAAGTAGTAAGCTGGGTTAAGTCCCTAAGAAATCAGATTTCAAGAATTTATAATTCTTTAAGTATGAGTTATATAAAAGTATTTTGGGAGTAACATTGAGCACCGATATGGGTAAGAGTAGAATAAATTACTCAAACTCATAAACTATGTAGCCAGCAATAGATAGAATTGTATTACGATACCTTCCTTATTAGCAACTGAGATGGCTCAGTTTTGGGATGGATCAACTCCCCTAGTTTTCGTTCCTTACCCCGGTAAAGTATGGGATGGCTCTGGCAACTTAGGCAAGACACTATGCCACCACGAAGCTCATAGTGGTGGTTGTCGGTTAGAGAAACTCCCAAGCTAAGAAACTATGTTTTACTTATCAGTTTCAGCATATTATTTTCAGCATACAAGTCTTATGATTATTGTTATTTCATTTATGAGTTATGATTATGTCTTTTGAGAGGTATTATGATATCCTGATTAAATGTTTTGGCCATATTACATACCGTACATACCACGTACTAAAGTCTTTAAGACTTACTTCGTTTTATGATGCAAACGCAGGTGACAAAGTTCCTTAGCAGCCGCTCTGTTGAGAACCTGACAGCTTCCAGTCTTGGGTGAGGCCTCTTCTCAGTTCGAGGCTCCTTTGGTTCATGTTATTTCATTTCAGTCTTTATTTTTAATTCTGACTACTTGGGACCTGTCTCAGTAATCCTTTCAAACAGTTTTAATAGAGGTTCCATAGACTATGTGTTAACATTTCAGTTTATTCAGATATTGCTTAAGAGCTTTTATATTCAGTTATGCAGAACATTCTTGCTTAGTTGTTGCTTTTATATAGCTTTTCACTATTTTCAAGTCTTTCACTGAGTAAGTAGCCAGGCCAAGTGGTTCATTTGGGACCAATAATGATTTTCAAGTGTCGACCACCTCTAGGGTGTAGGCTCGAAGCATGACATTTTAATACCTTAATGATTCATAAATGACCTAAATATTAAACTTAAAATCAGGTACTGACTGAAAGAGTATGATACTTATATTATATTTTAATACTTATAGAAATAATCATTATTTGTGATGTGAATATTCTAATTCTAAGTATCATGCTTCATGTTTGTCCTAAAAAAAAAAATTTAATACCTCATTGGTTTGAGTATGTGTGGTATCTTGATTCTTTAAATCAGCATAATTCCTATAAGGAGACAATCTGATTGCTTCCAAACTCTCAGTAACCTTTGAATTAATCAAAATCTCTAGGGCATTAAATCTTTTCTCCACCTTGAAAAAAAGAAAATAACATTATTAAATATACTAAAATTAAGCAAAAAACATAGTGTTTATTAGGTTTCTCGCGGTTCTTAAAAGTAAAAAGAGAAAATTTGATACTTACACATCTCTTGACAAACTTCTTCACTTGCTTCATGTCTTCAGTTGACCTGCCTTTTGATGGAGTTGAAAAGGATTGATTAGCATCAGATTGCATGGGTTGTGTCGGTGCTTTCTTTGGACTTTCAAAAAATTGTACAGATTTCTTCAGCTTTTGTACAACTAGAATGCTTTTCTGAGTGTGCATTGCCTTTACTTTTTTGGGTAGTGGCGGAGATGCGGTGGACTCAAGACGCTTAGACTTTCGTAACAACTGGGTAGGTGACTCGGTAGAGAAGTCTTCGAATCCAGATGTATCATGAATTTTCAAATTGCTATGGTGACGGGATGATACACTTCATGTACCTGATGAGGAAGGTTCGTTAGCTGGTAGTTCAATGATAGCTGGTAAATCTACTGCTGCCAACTCTTCAAGAGTAGGTATTAGATTGGAACAATTCTCCTGAAAGAAAAAAAAATCTTTATTATAAAATGAATAAACCTATAAAGAATGAACCAACAATTTTAACAAACACATAAGTAATACCCGGCTAAAAATCATAGACATGAAATACTCATATTGCCTCCTCACACCAACTACGTGCTAGTTAAAAATTCTGGGAATATAATTTCCTGAAGGGACAACAATATCTATAAGTACTTCTGATGCACACTTATATATCCATGCAATCAATGAGTATAGCATGCCACACAATTGATAAAGTTATTTTGTTACTGTAACAACCTCTCTAAAACTGGCAATCAGTTTGGTATAGGCAACCTGTCCCCATGGGCTCTGAACGTAGGTGCCATCCTCAACCCTACGAAAATCTTCAGCTGGGATTGATGCATCAAATGTTTGTGAATACACAAAAGAATGTAGAAAATACATAATAGACATCTGGAGAGCCTCTTCCACATTATCCCATCCACCAATCAAAAACCACCTAACCAGTTTACCCTTTGTTACACTAGGCTTTGATTGGGAAAGTATTTTTCAATCAGATTACTCTTAATTGTGTCCGAGTATCAAAAGTCTTCGATGTTACCAGTAGACTTTAACTCGGTGATGAGTGCAAAATCCCTGATGGTGAAGCGTAAAGTTTTACCCTTGACAGTGTGAATCAACAACTCATTTTTGTTGTTGTGCTTCACCTCAAGTATCAACAAATATCTAATAATTTGACCACGGTAATTGCACTGTAGAATACTAAGGTACTTGCCAAATATAGTCTCTTGAAACCGTTCAAACCCCTCATCCCCAGTTGACAGCTTAATAATGTTAGCAAATTTAAAATTGTATGATGCAGTAAACTTTAAATTGTGTTTGTGGGATGTTTTACAACATATTCAATGCCCTGTGAAGTTTATTGAAAAAAGATCTTAATAATGTCTAATTACAATAAATATGAATCAATAAAACAAATAATTTCAAATAAATATACTAAAAAGTAATGTAACATTTATGTCATGAACACAACTTGAAATTTATTTCTCTATTAATTTATAAAGTAACAAGTGAGTTTTACTTAGAAGCATACTTTAGTAGTACTGATACTTGGCTGATAAGTGTGATTTGAGTTGACTAATGTAAATACTTGATTGATATAATATATTTCAACTATGCTTTTGATACTTGAATTGTCTTAATGCATTTCAATCATCCAAATTATGTGCTTGATACTTGAATTTAAATCATAGGTAGTAATAATACCTGTTTGTGTATAGTTTAGTTTGTTAGTCTTGATTACACTAGATACTTATAGATTAAGTTATTTTTTTGGTATTAAATGATATCTGATATTTTGTGATCAAAATATAACTATTTTAAATAATTGGTCTATATATTTTTCCTTAGTGTTGATACTTGGTTTACTTTGTCTTTTATTTTTTATTTTTTAGTTTTAGTTTTTTATATCTGGATCTTATAAATTGATACTTTATTTTCTATGATTTTCCTATGTCCTGGCACCATAAGGTGTCGATACTTGAAATGGTAAATTTCTAATAAAATGCTTAACCCTAAATAAGGTATCAAAAAAATCAGAAAAGCTGATTTAGAGTACCTTCAACTCATTCTCAAACAAGTTCTAAATACACCTACTTTCATTATTAGCAAACAACATTAAGATATAGTTGTATATGAATTCCACATATATCCAACAAAAATCAACACATTGTACAATTAATTTCGAAAAGTAAAACAAAAATATTAAAATTAGGTTAAAAATGCACCTTTGATAGTGGTGGGTGGTGGGTAATGGGTACGACCTCCCTCCCCCCCTCCCCCCCTCCCCTTTTTTTTCTTGATTAGGGTTTTTGAGGATGAACCCTTCTTCTTATTGACTTCAGTGTCAATTATCAAGTCAACATCAATGGCGTCTTCTTGCTGCTTATCTTTTGGGATTTCTTCTGAAGGTTGAAGGTTGAGACAAACGGGACTTCCCAGTGTAATCCAAGATTAAAAAATGGTTGATGATCCATCTAATTTTAAATTAAAAAAATTAAAAATTTTGAAGCAATGTCAGTGAAGAAGAGAGATTGATAAGCGAGATATTATCAAAAAAATTGCTAAAGTTTGAATTCCAAGATGGTTGTGCAATAATGGAAAGGATGAGAGATTGTTCCTCTCTAGATATCTATTGCTATAAATTAGGCGTGAAAAAAGTAATGAATAAATGTAAAACAAGAATAATTAGATATCTTATTTTAAGTATCTGAAGTTAAGAGCAAGAATATGAAAATATGGGATTTCTGTAATATTTTAATATGGTAGGAAATATTGGAAATATTTAAAATATATATTGTATAATCCTGTAATTTTTTCAAAACAGAATAATACACTAGCTACACCTAGAAAGACTCCAAGATTAGCGGCGAAAATGGTAGAAATTGATCCAGAAAAAAATTATACGAGCTAGATGAAGATTTTGATTCTAATTTTTTTAGCAACCTAACCCAAAAAATTGAAGTATTTTTCAGAGGGCGAATATTCAAAGCAGAGAAAAGTGAAACCCTTGTTAAGGTACTTAAAATCTATTATTTTTCATATGTATATCTTATGAAAATAGTATATTTTTAGTTTGAGAATACCAATCAATACGAATACACCTTCTAAGATTCTAATTAGTATATCTTTTTGGCCTAAACAGAAGCATGTGTGGTTTTTAGTTTTATTAATGTATGAAATATTCTTGCTTTTTGTTTTTTTGTTTTTTTGCTAATTCCCTTGGACAAAAAGCAGCACAGTGTACTACTAGCATGTTTTGATGATTTTGATCACATAAGTCCAACATTTCCTAAATACAGCTCATTAAGACCTATATTTTTCAGTTCTTTTGTCAATTCAAAATGATATTAGGCTATACTATATGCATCCAAAAATTTATAACGGCTGTAGTTTATGTGGTGTATACAATTGATATATAAATGGTATATAATGTGTCCTTCTTCTTGGTCAGTACAATATATACAAAATGCAGCAAATAGGCATGCATATTATATAGTTTTATATGTTATAGAAGTGATATAGAGTTGGTATCCACTTTGTATTCTCATGTCATGGTTTTAGGATATTGTGTCTGTTAGAACCCGTAAGTTAACTTAAACCCCGAAAGTCTTTAATTGGTTAGATTTAATAAAGTTTGGGACCGAACATAAAATTTCTTTTAAGTTTAGTCCTTAAGCATAATTTGTGGTGGGGTCAGATATGTATGTAATATTTTGATTGGTCCAAGTAGCACACTTGTTGCCTATATATAAGTGTATGTCTTGTACAAGATGATCAATTTTCATACTTAGCCAAAATTTTGAAAAAATATATAGAACAAGCTGTAGAACCCTCTTGGGTTGCTACAGTAATTTTAAAAAAAAATTCTGATTTTTTGTATTTTTGATTATTTGACGCTTCAAGCTCGGTATATTGAAGCCCCTAAGTGGCGTGGAGGCGTTGGTTGGTCAAGAAAA
>JAOTQJ010122312.1:0-10550 GCA_025642045.1 Solanum sejunctum
ATCTTAGTTATTGTTATGTTGTCGGTCATTCCTATAATTGTGATTCTATGAGGATGTGATACGATATGTGATAAAGATGAAAACATCAAAGGTTCATAGGTTCAAAATGCTCTAATACTATCAAAAAAAAATTTTTTTTGTAAAGATTCTTGGGTAAAATACTTAAAGCTTTATAAGTTTTAGGATGTTCCAACAAGTGTGCTATACGTCCGACGGTTTACAAACTGATGAACATTACAAAATATACTGTGTAAGATTGTATCATTAGGATACCAATAGAACACCATCGACTTGAGTTGATTAACCAAGTTATTTGCAAATTTTTTTCTCTTGACAATTGAAAGTGTGTAACGTGAAGAGGAGTTCAAGAAACTCGTTCAAGTGATGGAATGAACTGATATATGATTCCAATTTCAATAGGTTAGATAATGTTCTCTGATGAAATCTTTTTTTTTAAGAGAGAGTTGGTTAGGCTTTAAACAACCCTACATATGGAGACTTTATCTACTCTAATGTAGTTGACATTGATAAGTGGCCGATTAAGCAGTCGTTCGATAAGGTTAAAAAAATCTATAGGAATGTTAGTATGTGTCAAAGAATTGAACAATATGAATGCTTAAGATATTGAAAAATGCTTTCATAGGTTTTTATTCATGTAGGAATATTTAATTATTTTAGTTTTGGTGGACATGTATAGAAAGTTTGTTTGGCTGGAAGAAGAGAAAGAGAGTTACATGGATGGGGGAATATTTTATTTTTGTTGTAACGACAATCAGTGAAGAAACATATATGCTTTCTATCATTGATAATGAGCGGATATCCTTTCTTATAGATAAGGCATGCATAGATCATACACCTAGTTGAAAAAGTACCCATTAACGAGAGAAATAGACTATGTATCCTATTAATTTTTATGAGTATCGCCTTGAGAAGTAGATTTTGGTAATGATTAACACATGACACCTCCATATCATATGGCACCAATAGAGTTAAATGACATAAGGAATAGTTTATGAACATATGAAAAAAAACTTTATAGAATCCTAATTATACGCAAATAGATTCGTGGTAAAAAAAGGTGGACATATACTTGAGAGCATATATTGACTACTAATAGTTGAACCATGTAACAATATGCTTTAAGTAACCATTGACCTGTATAAATAAACTATTGGATATAGTTATATCGAGTCAACTAATTCTCAAATATTGATTTTTGGATGGTTATTGTAAGCTTGGTTTCGGGGAAAAAATTTAAAATTTGTATGAACAAAAAAAAATGAGGTGAGCTTATAGAAGCTCAATACCTATTAACCTTCATGATAGTGCTAGTGCTGCTAGTAGGTTTTGGACTGTTCATGATTCTTTGTGAAGTCTTGAGGGAGAATTAATATATGTTCTCGTATAAAATGACCCTGTAATAGCTTATATTTCGAGAAAGCTAAATTAGTAGGAACAGAACTATTGCACTCATAATTTGAGGATAGTCTCGATAATAGTTAGTGTAGAGATTAAGATGTGCTACTTGTGCAAGGAAACCGATGAGATTTATGTCAAATATGAGAGCTTGGTATTTATGCTAGTAAAAAAGAAAATGTTGAGACTTGAGAATATAGATATCAAATTAATGTGATAAACTTAGAGATATTGTTGGCTTATATTCAAACGTAGTCTTCATTGGTAGAGCACATTCAATGCAACCCAATAGAAGGATGAAAAATTGAGTGAATATTGAAATGAAGTTCTATGGAGTAAAGTCACATATATAACTATTAACAATTATGTTGATTTTGGACTAAGAGGCCAATTATGATGATCGAGCATAGATGGTGTGAAAGAAGTTATTCTTCAGGAAGTCATAACTCTAGGTACGTTGTAGATCCTGGCTCATTAAAATGTATCATTACCTAAAACAATTGTAATGGTTGAAACATATAAAGAAAGATGTTGCTAACTTTGTTTCTAATTGGTTGGTCTGCGAGAACACATTAAATATAAGCATAAGTAACCAATAAAACTACTACAGTTTAAAATTTTAAAATGGAAATTGGAAAGATTTAACATTGACATTATGACTCTGGCACGAGCCCTCAAAGGTTATGACTCTGTATGGATAATCGTAGATTGGGTTATAAGCCAACATATTTTTTACTATTTCTAACATGATAAAAAAAATAAACATATGCAGAATTATGCATAAACACAAAATTATTTAACTTCACTAGTTCTTGTGTCCATCATAATAGACAAAGTATCATTATTAACCTTTTGCTTTTGAGGATATTTTCAAGAAACATTGAGTACACTAATGGATTCTAGTATCAGATTTCATTCATAGAAAGACAAACATTCATAGCGTACTACACCAATCTTAGAGGATATGTCAAGAGCTTTTACTCTAGATTTTTGATATAGTTGGGACATATGCTTAACATTAGCAAAATTCACCTACAATAATAACTTTCAATCAAGCATGCAGAGGGCTCTATACGAAGCCTTACATGGTAGATAATGTCACTAAATGATTTGAGGTTAATGAGGATAATGTATCAAAAATTTAGGATCAAATTAGTACAAAAAGCTATAAACAAGGTATAGTGAATTGACAAAAGCTGCTCGAGGTTTAAGTAGATGAAAGTCTTAGTTATAGGTGTAAGAGGAAAAGGCATATAGAGTACATAGTTGGAGACCAAATCTTCCTCGGCATTCCTCCACGAAAGGCGTGAAAAAAGAAGAAGGTAAAATTGTGCTCAAAATTAGTAACAGCATACAAGATTTCTTGACCAGGTGAGAGTAGTATGGTATTGTTTGAGATATCCTAGGGAGATGTATTATACTTATCCAATTTAAAAAGTATGCAAATAAAATATATACCACTTTTCTCGTGTACTGGAAGCCTTGATCATACAACTTGATTATGACATGACAGGAGAGGAAGAGTCAGTGGCCATTAGTCAAAAAAAAAGTATCGAAGTCATGGTCAAATAAATTGGATCCGTAAAAGTCTTATAGAAAATCATAATACTGAGGAAGCTACTTTGGAGTCGGCTAATGATATGCAAGTCAAGTATTCCCATTTATTCAATCTGAAGGTATTCACTTGCTTTAAATTTGGAGACTAAATTTCCTAAGGTGGGGGGAATGTAATACCCCATATTATATGATAGGTGCTCAAAAAAAGATGAAAAAATAATTTCTTTTATTTAAAAAAATGAAATTTAAAAAAAAGAGAGAAAGGTAAATGGGATAACGCCCAAAGGTTAAATTTAAAAAAATTGGTTATCAGAGAAAGAGCGAAAAGAAAAGGGGATTAGGGATGGGGGAGTTTGCTGATACAACAACGTCAAAAGAAAAAAAAAAGAGTTTTATTGGAGATTCCATTGTTGAATTAGAGGTAAATCTTTTTTTCTTCAACTCTACAACTTTACCTTGACCTGTAGCAGCTTTTTAGGATCCTTAGTGGTTTTGCCATGTTCAATTCTTGATTTAGATAATTGTAATGATCCGTTAACTCATTTTGGTAATTGGTCCTGTTGTTTTCTTAAAATATACTTCTCGTAAATTTTAGTGGGTAATTTAGACTATTCGATGACTAAGACTATTTTAGGTAAATGTAGATAATTAATATAAGTGATAATTTAAATATTAATTATTTGAAATTCTACAACACTTGATATTTGTATTTTTAAAAATCAGTTAGTGGGTTACTTTAAAATTTATTAAGGGGAGAAGATATGGTCATGAAATCTCTGCAAATTTTAGTGGAAGGAAAGTAATATATTAATCTAACTGGCAGACAAAAGAAAATAAAAATACCATTAAATTTAATATGCTCTAATTGGCAGACAAAAGATGATGAAAAGCACCATAAAATTTTATATGCTCTCCTTAATCATTAACCCACTAACAGAATGGATATAAAAAAGAAGAGGAGTACAGAAACAGAAACACAAGGAAAAAAATAATAAAGAGAAGAAAACAAGGATTTTGACGAATAATTACTTGTGTGGCATACAAAGTGGAGTTTGATGAAACTGTGTTAATTTGAGAAATACAGGTGAACTTCTTCTCCCTTAAAATCTAGTAGATTCAAAACTTAGGAATTCATTAATCACATAAAAAATTATTTTTAAATTTCCTTAACTGAACTTTTACATATATTTTAAGAATTTCTCATAATTCTATATGTTTTCCCACATCTTCACTTGTCTGGTCAGTGGCTTGGTCATTCGTTAGTCGAACGTACTACTGTATGGTGTGCATTCGGATGTATATATATATGCATATTTTTTTTTAATATTGGAGGTTTCGTATTATATAAACATCATTAGAATTATATTATTTGGAGGTTTAAAGTTAAATCCTAGACTTGAAATTTGAGAAATTAACAATGAAATTGGTTGGTCCTTGTGTCTAGGCTAGACAAATAGTAATATGGGTATTGTGAGTTTTGAAATCTTATGGTGATAATTTGTTTGACTAGATTGTGGTGCTACAGATTCCTTTATAAAAGGAAAGGATCAAGTGTTTAACTGATCGTGATTTGACTAAGGCAAGTGGACTTTCAAAACTTTGTAAATCTCGTAAAATTTTCAAATTATCCTTTCTTCTACGTGTGATACATGAAATATGTTAATATTATAAGAAATGAGGTAATTAAAATATGAATATGAGTTTGGTATGTTGCTTGAATTAAAAAATGTGGTTAAGTGATGAGAATTCTACATTTTTTAGATATATTATTGCGATTGGTGATTATGAGTAGATTTGTTTATGGAATTTATCGCATGTTCATTCATTCTATATCATGTATATTTGCATTGGTTCTAGATATTGATATGAGTTAGATGATAACAATTGGGGTCGAGGTCTTTACCGGCCGAGATATGATGCCGAGGTCTTTGCTAGTGAAATTATGATGTTGAAATCTTTACTAGTGATATTGTGATGCTTAGGTCTTTGCCAGCAATAATATTATGTTGAGGTCTTTACCGGCACTGATGTGATATTGAGATATTTTTCAGTGATGATATGATACTGAGGTCATTGACGGCGATTATTGCATAAACATTGCATCTCATCCTTGCATATTCTTATGTGACATGATAGTATTCCTGCAATTGATTGTGTTATCATTTCTAAGTTATATCTTATGCTTTGGAATTTTTATATTGTGAAATACTAACTTTTATTATACATTGTGTATTGTTGGGCTAGGCTGACTTTCTGTATAGGTTGTAGTCGTGGAGGTCGATTGGGAGGAAAGAAATTTGTGTTTCTATTAGACTTACTTTGTTTTGTTAGTTGGCTTGATGAGTATCACGTTAAATTTGGTAGTCACCCCCTTGCTTCTACATTTGTATAGGTTGTGAGTCCGGACAGTGAATAGTATTTTTCTTGATCATTCGAGGCTTCCCGGGAAATGTAGAGAGCTAGTTGTTGTCATTTGGCTTACTCTCTTGTTCCTATTTCTTCTGTGCTTTGTTCTATTCGAGAAAAAAGATAGTTTGAACTTGTATTTCTTTGATTTTCTGTATTGCTAGTGCCTTGTAGACGTGATGATCAATCTTGGGTGGTATTTAAGTTTATAAAAATTTTCAGTTTTAGTTATCTACTCTATTTGTTATGTCTATTTTTCCTTTGGGTTAAGGCTGACTTATTCTGGTGGGGTTGTGTAAGTGCCATTACATCCATTTTTGGGTCATGACAGTTGGTATCTGAGTCCTAGATTCATAGGCGTCAGTGTGTATAAGCCAAGTCTAATAGAGTTTTGAGGATCAGTACAGAGACATTTGTACTTATCTTTGAGAGCCTATGAAGACTGCTAGGAAACTTCATTTTATTTATTCTCTCATCGTGCGTGGTCATCCTCATTAGTACTAAGTTATGCCAATGTTCTCATGATAAATGACAAGGATTAGAGCTACTATTACTGCTGGTAAAGGTGAGACTACTCCTGAGATAGTTATTGAGACCCCAGTTAGAGATAGGGGAAAGGGTCGAGCTAGAGGTCATGCTCGAGGAGTAACGTTAGTGAGAGGATGTGCCCGAGGAGTGGCACCAGCTGGAGAGCAGGTTAGAGGGGCTTATCCAGAGCCACTTATAACGGTTAATGAGGATCAGGCTCTTCCACAACCCACAATTTCACCTTTGCTTCAGGAGACGCTGTTGAGGATGATCTTGAGAACTTCACTCTAGGGCATGGTATGATAGGCACGTAGGGAGTTTCTTAGATGAAAGTGTCAGAACAAACTTCAGGGCAATATCAAGATGAGGTGGGTCAGCCCTAATGGTTCCTGCACCAGCTATTAGGGCACAAACTACTCTAGAGGCAGTTCTAGCAGCAGATGATCAGCTTAGTTTTAAAAGATTTCAGAAGATGCAACTACCTTAATTTCAAAGTGGTAAGAATGAGGACACTCATGAGTTTCTGACTTTGTGCCATGAGATCCTAGATGCAGTAGGGTTGGTTGACCAACGTGGTGTCCGTTTCGTAGAACTTCGGCTCCATGGACCAGCCAGAGAGTGGTAGAGGACTTGTGTGGGGTCTAGACCAGCTGAATCCCCTCTAGTAGAATGGAGTGTGTTCTCCAGTGCTTTTGAGGATGTACGAGAGGAGAGCCGATTGAGATTTGAGGACTTAAGGTAGGGTGGTATAACTGTTACTGAGTGTGAATCCAGTTTTTGTCAGTTATCTCGACATGCCTTAGTTATGATTCCAAATGAGGGGGAGAGAGCCCGTCGATTTGTTAGAGGTTTGAATTGCTCGATTAGATCTTATGTATTCAAAGCAGCTCATGAGGGGGTTTCCTTTCAATCTATTTGAGCACTGTCAAGAAGGCAGAGTTGCTAGTTCGAGAAGAGTTTGGAGACTCTAAGAGGGAGTGTCCTATGGGTCTAAGAGGTAGGGGTTCACATGGGAGTGGTGGATCTTTTAGACGACATGGTCTGGTGCATGCTTCTGTGCCAACAGCTGAGGGTGGGCAGATGTCTCGAGGGTCCTATAGTTCACCCGTGGTAGACATGGTAGTTCTTTTGGTGGAGAACAGTCTTCTACACTGAGGTCTTATTTTGGGCGTGGGGATCCAGGCCACTTGATTCGACAGTGTATCTTTCAGACTTATTCAAGAACCGATCATACTAATTCGACAACTCTAGTTAGAGATTCGGCTCAACTGGCCAGGGGTCGTGGCAGGGATCAGACTACTAGAGGTGGGAGGACTCCAGATAGTAGTACTTTGGTTCCACATGGTAGAGATCAAGGTGTTACTTAGATCAGGGGTAGCAGAGGAGCTTAGTGCTATGTGTTTCCTAGGAGACCCGAGGCGGAGGCTTCAAATATAGTTATTACAGGTATTGTTCCAGTCTATCATCAACCTATATCTATTTTATTTGATCCTGGATCTATCTACTCTTATGTGTCTACATACTTTTCATTTGAGTTTGATTTATTGTGCGATCAAATATCAATGCCCATATATGTTTCTACACTAATAGGTAAACCTTTAGTGGTGGATCGACTGTATCAATCCTATCTTGTTTCTCTGGATGGGTATGATAATTAGATAGACATGATTATTCTGGATATGGTATACTTTGATGTTATCTTGGGGATGGATTGACTTTCTCTTTATCATGCTATTCTTGATTGTTGTACAAAAACTGTGACCTTAACCATATCCAGTGTACCAAAGATTGAGCGGAAAGGTGATAGTGGTTCTTATCCTAGAAAAGTTATCTCCTGCATCCATGCTCAGAAATTGATTGATAGGGGGTGTTAGTATTGAACCACCTTCTATAGAGTTTATCCTTATGGTTCAAGAGTTCGTCAATGTGTTCACTACCGACCTTCCAGGTGTTCCTCCCGATAGGGATATTGACTTTCGTATTGACCTAGAGCTAGTCGCTAAGCCTATCTTTATTCCTCCATATAAAATGACCCTAGTTAAATTGAAAGAATTGAAAGAGCAACTCCAAGACTTGTTAAGTAAGGGATTTATTCATCCTAGCGTGTCACCTTGGGTGCCCCAGTTTTGTTTGTGAAAAAGAAAGATAGGTCTATGAGGATGTGTATTGAATACAGATAGTTGAACAAGGTGACATCAAGAACAAGTACCCTCTTCCCCGTAGTGATGACTTATTTGATCAGCTTCGGGGAGCGGCTGTGCTCTCTAAGATTGACTTGAGGTCTAGTTATCATCAGTTGAGGATTAGGGCATCAGATATTCCTAAGACAACTTTTTGAACTTTTTATGGTCACTATAATTTTTGGTGATGTACTTTGGGTTGACTAACGACCCTGCAACATTCATCGAGTTAATGGATAGGGTGTTTCATCTGTACTTAGATTCTTTTGTTATAGTATTCATTGATGACATCCTAGTGTAATCCAAGACTGAGGCTGATCATGTTCGTCCCTTGAGAATAGTACTACAGAGGTTGAGAGGGGAAATGTTATATACAAAATTCTCTAAGTGTGAGTTCTAGCTTGATTTGATGGTATTCTTAGGGCATGTGGTGTCTAAAGAGGGAATTAGAGTAGATCCGACTAAGGTTAAGGCAGTTAGAGGTTGGATAAGCCCTACTTCAGCCACTGAGATTCATAGTTTTATGGGGGTTAGTTGGGTATTATCGGTGATTTATTCAGTGTTTTTCTTCTATTACAGCTCCACAGACTAGATTAACTCAGAAGAATATAGTCTTTCAGTAGTTCGATGAGTGTGAAGCGAGCTTCTAAAAGCTTAAGACTTTGTTGACTTCAGCTCCCACTTTGATGCTACCTAAGGCAGGTGTGGACTTTACGATGTACTGTGATACTTTAGGAGTTGGTTTGGGTAGCGTGTTGATGCAAAAAGGGAAAGTGATTGCCTATGCTGCTAGACAGTTGAAGATTCATGAGAAGAACTACCTTACTCATGACTTAGAGTTAGCGGCTATGGTTTTTGTACTTAAGCTATGGCGTCATTACTTATATGGTGTGCATTGTGAGGTCTTCACTGGTCATAGGAGTCTTCAGTATATTTTTAGTCAAAAGGATTTGAACTTGAGGCAACGTAGGTGGATGGAGTTACTAAAAGACTATGATTTGACAATCTTATACCTCCAGGTAAGGCTAACGTAGTGGCCGATGCCTTGAGTAGAAAGACTTCTAGCATGGGGAGTCTAGTCGCCATTCGAGCTTAGGAGCAATCTTTGGCTAGGGACGTACAATGTCTACCTAATGGCCTAGTCAGGTTACAATTATCTGATGAAGGTGGTGTACTGGCTTTCATTAAGGCTCGTTGTTCTTTGATGGACCAGATTCACAAATGTCAGTTTAAGGATGAGAAGTTGTGTCTCATCAGAGACAAAGTGATCAGAGGAGAGGCTAAGGAAGTGATGCTTGATCCTGGTAGTGTTTTGAGGATTGGAGGTCGAGTTTGTGTACCCAAGGTAGGTGACTTGATTAGATTGATTCTTGAAAAGGCTCATTGTACTCATTATTCTATTCATCTAGGAGCAGCGAAGATGTATCATGACCTGAGTCAGCATTACTAGTGGTATGGCATGAAAAGGACATTTCAGATTTTGTGTCCAAGTGTGTAACTTGTCATCAAGTTAAGTGTGAGCACCAATGGCCTAGAGGTGAGTTTCAAAGGATGCCTATTCCTACATGGAAGTGGGAGCGTATCACCATGGATTTTGTGGTGGGTTTTTCCACTACCGTGGGTGGTTATGACTCAATCTGGGTAATTGTGGATCGACTAACTAAGTCTGTCCATTTCATTCCTATCAAGGTTAAGTATACAACGGAGAAGTTGGTTAAGCTTTACATCAGTCAGATAGTTAGATTGTGTGGTATGCCTATTTCTATCATTTCTCATCGGGGATCAGTCTTCACTTCATATTTTTGGTAGGTCTTACAGCATGGTCTAGGTACTTAGTTAGATATGAGTTTATCCTTTCATCCTCAAACAGACGGACAGTCTGAGAGAACAATTCAGATGTTGGAGAACATGCTTCGAGCATGTGTGATTGATTTTGGTTTCCATTGGGATCAACACTTTCCCTTAGTAGAGTTTGCCTATAATAATAGTTATCACTCTAGCATTCAGATGGCTCCATTCGAGGCTTTATATGGTAGGCAATGTAGGTCTCTGATTGGTTGGTTTGATTTCGATAAGATGGACTCGTTAGATGTAGACTTTCTCAAGGATACTGTAAAGCAGGTCCATACGATTCGAGGTAGATTGTTGACTGCTCAGAGTCAATAAAAGAATTATGCATATAGAAGGGTTTGAGCCCTAAAGTTTATGAAAGGCGATCATGTTTGGCTTAGAGTGTCACCTACGAAGGGTGTTATGCGGTTCGATAAGAAGGGAAAGCTTAGCCCTCAATTCATTGGCCCATTTGAGATTTTGGAGCTAGTTGGAGAGGTGGCCTATAGATTGGCCTTGCCACCTAGCTTATCATCTGTACATCTTATGCTTCATGTCTCTATGATTCGAAAGTATGTATCCGATGAGTCTCATATACTCTCATTTGATTCGGTAGCATTGTGTAATGACCCC
>JAOTQJ010122353.1:0-10547 GCA_025642045.1 Solanum sejunctum
GAGTGGGTTTAGATGATTTGTGGCATGAAATAGGGATTGAATTATACTTTATTGGTTTGATCATGGAATTTTGGATTAGGTAATTGTAAATGTTGTGAATCCTTGGTTTGTAAAATAATTGTGAAAACTTGCGAACTTGTGAATTATCACATTTTGATATCGAGACTTTACAAATATTGATATTTGTACTAATATTAAGGCTTCACTAATATTGAGATTATAATGATATTGATATTGATATTTGTATACTTGTGATGATATTGAGATTATGATGATATTGAGTATTATGTTGATATTGTGACGATATTGAGATTGTGTACATTACATTAACTACTTGTGCGTTGATACTTATGATGTCTATGACTGAGAGATGTGTAAGGAAACATATGGATTGGTGGCGAGGTTTCTTCTGATTGATGGTTAGCTAATGATTCCTCAATCCTACTACTCAAAGGAAGAAGGAACAATTATCATTAATATATTACCCAACAATAGGGTCGGGGTCGAATCCCAAAAGGAATGGTGGTTGGAGAGTTGAAGTATTTTATTGAATTAGGTAATTGAATTTGGGGGGGGGGGGTACAATAATTAAAATTAGGATTCAGCAAACAATAACTAAATTAGCAAACTAATCAACAGAGATAGTGGTGTTGCAGATATGCAAATAGTGGAGTAGATCTACTAAGCAAAGTCTAAAAATTTGACTAATCGAGTTAAAAATGAGTGAATAGGATAGGATGTTGGTAACCTATGCTTCAATTATGACAACAAGGTGTTTCCTATGATTCAGTTACGATATCATACGTGGATCGCTCTAGGAGATGCTCTATCCTGAGAAATCAAAGAAAACCACCTAATACCTTAGCCATTGAAATGATGATTGTGGCATTCAGCTGAAACCTCAGAAGGTTTCCAGCTAATACATCAATTCCACACTCTAACTACTCAGATTAAAGCAATAATTAGAGACCTAAAATAAACCCTAAGTTTGTATCCTTTAGGATTATAGATGAAACTTATAAATGGACATAAAATTCACTCAGATTAACAACAATATAGTCAAAATATAAAAAAATCCAGCATAGAAATTAAAGACCCATATTATTTACACACTTCAACATTGATGTTTTAGCCTCTCATGCTTGAAAATAAATATTCAATACAAAATTCAGCAGTCGAGTATATAGGTAACAAGAATTATAAGAGAAAAGATGATTTAAACTAACAAATCTCTCTAATTTGTGCCTCCACAAGCTTGAAACACTCTAACCGTTGTACTATTGAGCAATGTTCTAAGTACCCTAATCTCACACACTTTCTCTCTATCTGTAAAACTTGAAGTGAATGATATTTACAATGTACTTTCCAAAATGCTTAAATAGTCTTTGAAAAATTATGAGAGTTTGTGCACCAATTTGTCGTTTGAAGTTCAAGGCCGGCCATCGCCGAGCACTTCGACGATGCATTAAATGTGCACTTGACCGCTTTTTTCTACATCTCTTTGAAGTCTTGAGTCTTTACAAGATTAAAACATGGTCCATTGGTGCATAGATCATGTTCGATGATACTTGAAGTTCCTTTTACGTCTCCCTTCTTGTATGAGCTTAGGGTCTTTAGTTCTGCAACATTAGACGATCTCTCCAGCTATTTAACGATACACTGAATATATTTTGTGACTTTTACTCTGACCCCTTTTTAAATGAACTTGAGACTTGGTTGCTGAAATATTAGGGTATCTCACTGTGTATTTGGCAATACACCGACTAAGTCGGTGAAGCTGCTATTGTCTGCCTTGCTCACACTTTTGCTCCTTTTCTGGGGTTTGTTGATTGTTGTCCACTTTTGCCCTTTTCGATCCATTCCTCACATAACAAATGCATATTAGTTAGTATTTGAAACTTAATAGCACACCAGGACAATATCTCTTTGCATTCTAAGCTAAAATGAGTCCAAGATATGGACTCATCAACATTCCTAACTTAAGCCTTTATTTTTCCTCAGGTAAATCAAACACTAATCAATCTAATTCAAAGTTTGCAAATAGGGCTACATGGAGCAACACATACAAGTCCACCTTTTTCATCCACCCTCGAACTTCCAAAAATCATTTACATGATTTTGAATCCTCAAGAGGTGACTAAGGAGTAATCAAAACATATGTATGCTCACAATCGTTTATGTAGCTACTATTCACTATTTAAAAGCATCACTATTTGTCCTCACACCAAAGAAGATCCTATACACAAAAGTGTATAATATTATTTTCAAAGGATCTCTTTAACACTCACTCTCCCAATTAAGAAATAACATGTATTCTTCAACCCATAGGCTTGCCCTTATTATGAATAGGACTTTATTTGATTTCATTCCAGACTAAGATCCTAAAGGACTTTGTTTGTGCTATAATGTAGGGTTAAGGTTGGGTAGGATAGTTTATTGGTATTAGTGGCTCATCCCTCCTTGAGCTTTATACATTTTTTTCATGCTCATTGATCCATTTGTCAGCATTCTTTTCTCTTCTATTGATACCTCTTTTGCTTTTGATCTTTCATCCTAGATGTTTCCCCTCTTTGCACTTTCTTTCAATAAATTTTTTGGAGGGTCCCCTTTTTTCAAGAAATTCTTTTTCAATTGAACATTTTCAGCTTTTTCAAACATTTTTCTTGTTTTCATTACTTCTAGGACTCCTCACCTTTTTTTCTTTTCCTTTTTCTTTCCTCAACTCTGAAAAAGCTGACTTTGATGAAAAAATCACCCCACTAAAGCCAGACCAATCTTGATGAATCACAATATGATGAAAATCTGCAAAAAGGAAATAAACCATTTATTAACAAATGGTATTATTTGTCACTCCAATTCTCCCTGGAGTTGTTCAGCATTTTTTATGTCAATAACAAAGCTGAAAAGGAAAGTGGTTCTACCTCAATGGAGTCTGTGTCGACAAGAATTACTTCAAAAAATAATCGGGTATATTGTGTTAAAGGATTGTATAAATAGTACATATAGGGTGCTAAATAATAAAAAGAGAAGCTTACTTAAAAGAACTTGAAAACTTGCATTAAAGGAGAATTACAAAGGGGAAGGCTAAAAGAAAATTGAGTGGGTAATTTTTTGATTATGGTATCGGTCATTGGAGAGTTTAAGCAGAGTGTCCTCTTTAGTAAAAGTTTTGACACTTTCTTTCTCTTTGTTAGAGACTGTGTATAACAATATATTGGTATAGTTGTTTTGTTCTATGAGCTTGTCCAAATTTTTGTTAAGAGGAGAAAGATGAGGTTTTTCGCTTTTCAGCTTGAAAGGGGCTGTAGGGACAATTTCGTTAGAATGAGGATTTTTTATTCCTTCTAAAGGAGGGGTAGTAGACTCAATAACTTTGTTGGATTGACTATACCATTTATTAACTAAGACTTGAAAAGAATCTCTTTGGTCATCAAGTTTTCCAGTGATTCAAACCATTTAAAGAATTCAATATCACATTTATTTCTTTTCATATCACCTATCCACTCTTTTCTGAATAGAGCTCTCTGGTTTTAGGAATAGGTATTGACATACCGTTCAACTTTAGCTTATTTTTTGGATCAGTCCAAAGAAGTTTGAGGGCTTTAAGGTCAAGTGAGTAATTATCTTCTGCCTTGATGACTCCCAAACAGGGGTCAGAATAATGCCTAGGTGGTTCTTTATCAGAGTCAGTCGGACTACTCGGTTCATGGACTCTAGGTTGGTAATAAACTTTAGGAATTTCGCTAGAGAAATCAACTCCTCTGAGTTTTCCTTTGTCGCTGTTGGACCTAACGCTGCTGGATTCCTCCGGGGCTTTTGAGGTGGATCCAAAGATTTGACTCAACTTGTAGTCGAGGAACTTAAGATCAATAGAACCATCAAGATTTTGAACTACTCTTTCTATCTATCTTTTTTCAGAAAAAGAGGGTCTAGGTCGGGTAACGACCTCGAAGTGCCAGTCAGTACTTCCTTGGATATCAGTTCAATTGAGGAGTCTGGGAACAAAGATGGTACTATGCTCTTGGTTAGCTTCCATTAACATAGTAACACCTTTAACACCTCAATTTTAGCCTTCGGGCCAGAGTGGTACCCATGAGCCTATAGTAGTCTCGATAAATGACAACTCTTTCTCTAGTGTCAGATTTACTATTCATGTTCTTGGTCTTAACATTAAGGGTCAAAGTATCCAATATATTTGGATCATTGACATCTACAGAGAAATTAGGGTAGCAGTTGAAGTAAATAGGTCCTTCAGCCAGGTTACTTTCAATTACTCCTAGAAGAGAGTCTTCAAAGTTCAAGAATCTGGCATCTCTATGGAGTGCACAAACGAAAATATCAAGACCTTTTCTAAAAAGGGGTTTTATGGCAACATGAATAAGTCCTATATGCAGATAGTTAAACAGAGTTTTATATCTACTTATATCTTGTTCTTTTAATAACTTAATAATTTCTAATGAATTATTAATGGCAACAGTGGACTCACAGGTCTTAATATTATGCTTTTTAATAAAGCTAAAACTACCTGTTTGGTAGATATTGTGAAAGGGTTCTTCTGGTATATTCTAATTTTTTAAACTACTTTCTGTTTTAGTATCTGAGTTGCGTTAGAACTAATGTTAACACTATTGACAAGATTTTTGCTAGTCATGGGGAAGACTACTGTCTAGAGTCCTGTGTTATACTATCATGACTATGAGAATACTAGAAAAGAGATATGATAATAATTTTGGAAAGTATTATTCCTATTTATCAAAGGTTTAAGCATTTCTACATGTCTTCTTGGCTTTACCTCTTCTCTCTCTAGAGTTATCTTAGCGATGGGATCACCTAACGGTCTTTCACGCCATCCTGGATACGATCTCTCTATGGATGACCAACGTCTTAAATTGGGTATAGGTACAACATATGAGTTCAATCCATTAGGTTATTTTTTTTTCAGAAGAGAGCTACGTCTGAGTTAAACTTGGAGATGGAAGTCTTACTCGGAAGCCTCACACACTTAGAGTGAGATAAGTATCTCATACAAAGTAGAAACTATTTAAAACATGATAATAAGGGATAGTAATAATCAGAATTATAACATATTCTTTTCTAATATTAACATAGTACAAAAGTAAAACAAACAGGCTCCGGACAGTATGGATACTGAGTTGCTCATGCTAAGTATATATACTCCTATCATGGCTCTGCTGCCAAGTTTGAAGAATCGTATAAAGAATGTATAATAATAAATTAATTTGATAAAAAAAATTTAAATAGACTTTCTAAACATAAGAAGAAATAAAGATTGAGTATACCATTTATTAACTAAGACTTGAAGAGAATCTCTTTGGTCATCAAGTTTTTCAGGCTCCGGATAGTATGGATACTTAGTTGCTCATGCTAAGTATATATACTGCCATCATGGCTTTGATACCATTAAATACAAGATCGTACAAATAGTATATAATAATAAATTAATATAGTGAAATTCTTTAAAATTAAAGAAGAAGCTTACTTAAAAGAACTTGAAAACTTGCATTAAAGGAGAATTACAAAGGAGAGTACAAAGGGAAAGGCTAAGAGAAAATTGAGTAGGTAATTTTCTGATGCCTCTAATGTTCTAGGAGGAGGCTTTTATAGAGCCTAAAAACAAAACCTAATGCATCTTGTGCATACAAGTAGATGGCTAGGATTTTCCCGATAGATGAGAGTGGGCCTTTATTGACAAGGACCTTAGTGGATGCGTGAAGGATAAGATTCCTTCCTAGTGGACCTATAGACGCGTGCTTATCAGTTTTTCCTCCTTTTGGAATATAATGATAAAGTAAGCACTCACAAGACCTTAGTGGGCATAGCCACTGAAAAAAGTAATAATAGTGGGTATATGTTCCTTGCTTTTGAAGAATCCAGGACCAAATATCTCTTAGAATTAATAAAGATCCTCATTAATTCTAAAGGAGAAAGTTCTTCTAAGGTCATTGAACATTTTAGTATGAAAAATGTCATGACTAGGTTTGAGAAACCTCTTGAGCCTTCCATTCCGATTTAAGAGAAGAAGTTACTGTCCATAAAAAAGAAGTTAAAGAAATAAATCATTTATTAACAAATAGTATTATTCGTCACTCCAACTCTCCCTAGAGTTGTTCAGCATTTTATGTTAATAATAGCGCTGAAAAAGAAAGAGGAGCTCTCAGATTACTTATAAACTATAATCCTCTTAACTCTGTCCTAAAATGGATTAGGCATCCAATTCCTAACAAAAGGGATCTTTTAAAAAGAACTTACATAGCAAATTTGTATAGTAAGTTCGAAATGAAATCAGGGTTTTGGCAAATCTAAATCGCTGAATATTATAAATATAAAATAGCATTCAACGTGCCTTTTGGACACTACGAATGGAATGTTTACCTTTTGGCCTAAAAAATGCCCCCTCGGAATTTCAAAATATAATGAACCAGATTTTTAATCCTTAAACTTACATGTCTATTGTCTATATAGATGATGCACTAATCTTTTCTGAGAACGTTGAATCTCACTTTAAGCATCTTAACACTTTATTCAAGGTTATTAAAGCTAATGGCCTAGTAGTAAGTGCTAAAAAGATGAAAGTCTTTCAGACTTCTATCAGATTTTTAGGGCACGACCTTTGTCAAGACAGCCACAAACCTATTTGTAGAGCCATAGAGTTCTCCAATAAATTCTCCGATAAAATCAAGGATAAAACCCAGCTCCAAAGATTCTTAGGAAGCCTAAATTATGTAGATGATTTTATTTAAACATTAGGCAAATCTGTGAGCCCCTTTATAAGAGACTCAGAAAGAATCCGGGTCAATGGAGTGAGGAACAAACTCGTAGTGTTAAAAGGATCAAAGAATTGGTCCAGAATCTCCCATGCTTAGGAATACCCAATACTGAAGCATTCATGATAGTCGACACTGATGCCTTCAACATAGGTTATGGAAGAATTCTTAAGCAAAAGCTTAGTCCAGATAGTGAAGAGCAACTAGTAAGATTTACATCTGGAGTCTGGAACTCTTCTTAAAAGAATTATAGCAGAGTAAAAAAGAAGAAGTTCTTTCTATAGTACTATGTATCACAAAGTTTCAAGATGATTTATTTAATAAATAATTTTTACTTCGAGTAGATTGTAAATTTGCAAAAGAAATCTTACAAAAGGATGTGAAAAACCTTGCTTCAAAATAAATTTTTGCTATATAGAAAGCTCTACTATCTAGTTTTGATTTTTAAATTGATTTTATTAAAGGAGAAAATAGTTCTCTTCCTGATTTCTTAACCCGAGAATTCCTACAGGGTCATGAAGCCAATAAGGCCTAACTCTCCATTCAAAGAAGCCAAAGAAGAAAGGCAGATGCCCTGGGCCCGATCTTTCTCACCAAGCATAGTACAACTTAGGCCCTCCTTTCCTCCCTTGCCCTCACCAAGCAAAAATAAATTCTCAATCTTAGCTGACCTTCCCAAAATTAAAGGACCAAAGCCTGAGTCAGAATCTACTTCCAAGAATTGCTCAGTTCTATAGGATAAAAAGAGTTATGAAATGAAAGTCCCTGAGTCTTCGCCCAAGCAGTAGATTCTAGAGTCACTACCCTAAAATCGCAAGAATCAGCCACTTCTTCTGAGGAAGAAACCTTTGATTTTGTTACCTCAAAGGAAATACCCATCTTATCTCTTCACAAAGACTACGAAAATTGCAAAGTAGTGGACCTAGCCAAGCCATGCTACAATAATAATAACTTTGTAGATAGCAAAGACCCTCTACTCACCTGATTATTCTTTGAAGCAATTCTTGTTGACACAGACTCCATTGAAGTAGAACATAACTACAGTGAACGAGACCCTAATTTTATTTAGTATTCCAGATGCACCATTAAGAGAATACTATCTCCTTCTGAATGGCCAGTAGACCATTTGCTTACACCAATACCATTAAGTATGCTTCATAGGCCCTAAACCTATAATTGGTACACCTACAAGGAAGCCTGGTTTAATTTTATGTACATTAGACCTGGTCATACTTGGTTCATCAAATACTGCCGCGAGTTAGTCCAAGCCACTATTCCTAGATGGTTCTATAAATGGTGGAAATATTTTGGAGGAACTCAAGGGATTCTTCCTAAGTAATTTTTGCAAAGATTTAAAGAATTTTAAATTAAGCAGGAATTATCAACCCTACCACTACACATAAAAATGTGCAAGTACTACATCCAAAAAAGGATCTCCTACATTGTCAGTCAGAATTTCTCCATTTATCGAGTCAAAATGAATCAGGTATTTATCTAAAATGATAAAGATCGAAGGATGGGTTCTAAAACCTAAACCACTCAGTAAAGGAAAAGCAGTAGCTAGTCTAGCAAAGCAGTCCAAGGAAGAGCTCAAGAAGAAGCTTAAGCAGGCCCTCCAAGATATCGACAACCATGAGGAAAGTGCAACAATGCAACTCATTACAAAAGCTACCTCTTCAGAAGAAAGCAACAATGGAGATATGTATTCTCCTAAAGGAATCGCATAGGCCTACCAAGATTTCTATTATGAATAGGAAATTGCCCCTTGAAGAAAAGTAGAGATTCAAAGAATCAAAATTACTTTTCTCAAATATCGTTTACTATTCCTAAAAGGAATCCTGACTAGGGTATTGTTCCAAGTCAAAAGCAAGGAACATGATACCCCATTATTATTACTTTTTCCCGATGGGTATGCCCACTAAGGTCTTATGAGTGCTTACTTTATCACTACCTCCCAAAAGGAGGAAAAATTGATAAGCACACGTCCACTAGGAAGGAATCTTATCCTTTACGCGTCAACTAAGGTCCTTGTCAATAAAGGCCCACTCTTACTCTATCGGCAAAATCTTAGTCGTCCACTTGTATGAACAAGATGCATTAGCTTATCTTTTAGTCTCTATAATAGCCTCCTCCTAGAACATTAGAGGCATCAGAAAATTACCTACTCAATTTTCTCTTAGCCTTTCCCATTTTACTCTCCATTGTAATTCTCTTTTAATGCAAGTTTTGTTCTTTTAAGTAAGTTTTATTTTTAATTTTGAAGTATTTCAATTTATTAATTTATTATTATACATTGTTTATATGAGCGAGTAATTGTTGGTATCAGAGTTATGATGGCAGTATATATAGCATGAGCAACTAAGTATCCATACTGTCTGAAGCCTGTTTGTTTTACTTTTGTACTATGTTAATATTAGAATAAGCATATGTCATTATTCTGATTATTATTATCCCTTAGTATCATGTTTTAAATAGTTTCTACTTTGTATGAGGTACTTATCTCTCTCTAAGTGTGTGAGGCTTCCGAGTAATACCCGGTTTAAAATGTTTGTTAGCCGTATAGAGGTCGTAGCTAGGAGGGTATGAAAGACCGTTAGGTGATCCGGTTGCTAAGATAACACTAGAGAGAGAAGAGGTAAAGCCAAGATGACTTGTAGAAATACTTAAACCTTAGACAAATAGGAATAGTACTTTTCAAAATTATTCTCATATCTCTTTTCTTGTATTCTCATAGTCATGATAGTATAACATAGGACTTTGAACAGTAGCCTTTCCCATGACTAGCAAAATTCTTGTCAATAGTATTAACATTAGTTCTAAGGCAACCCAGATTTCTAAAACAGAAAGTAGTTTAGAAAACTAGAACATACCAAAAGAACCTTTTCATAAGATCTACCAAATAGGTAGTTTTAGCTTTATTAAGAAGCATAATGTTAAGACTTGTGAGTCCATTGTAGGCATTAATAATTCATTAGAAATTATTAAGTTATTAAATGAACAAGATATAAGTAGATATAAAACTCTGTTTAACTATCTGCATATAGGACTTATTCATGTTGCCATAAAACCCCTTTTTAGAAAAGGTCTTGATATTTTCGTTTGTGCACTCCTTAGAGATGCCAGATTCTTGAACTTTGAAGACTTTCTTCTATGAGTAATTAAAACTAACCTAGCTGAAGGACTTATTTACTTCAACTGCTATCCTAATTTCTCTGTAGATATCAATGATCCAAACATGTTGGATACTTTGACCCTTAATATAGTACCATCTTTGTTCACAGACTCCTCAAATGGAATGATATCCTAGGAAGTACTGACTGGTACTTCGAGGCCATTACCTAACCTAGACCCTCTTTTTCTAAAAAAAATATAGATAGAAAGAGTTGTTCAAAATCTTGATGGTTCTTTTGATCTTAAGCTCCTCAACTACAAGTTGAGTCAAATCTCTAGATCAACCTCAAAATCCCCGGAGGAATCCAACAGCGACAAAGGGAAACTCAGAGGAGTTGATTTCTCTAGCAAAATTCCTAAAGCTTATTACCAACCCAGAGTCCATGAACCAAGTAGTGCGACTAACTCTCACATAGAATGTCACAGCACAACCCCGGGGCCATGTCTCGTGCCGATTAGGCACCTAAACTAGTATTAAATCACAAAACCACAACTTAAAGTCTAAGAATTCTACCAAAATTTTCGGCAGAGTTTTCTCTGTTTTATTAGCTAACTGCACCTGCAAAGAAAATCCAGCAGCAACCCAGACAA
>JAOTQJ010122364.1:0-10547 GCA_025642045.1 Solanum sejunctum
TATCTATCTATCTATCTATCTATCTATCTATCTATCTATCTATCTATCTATCTATCTATCTATCTATCTATCTGTCTGTCTGTCTCTCTCTCTCTCTCTCTCTCTCTCTCTATATATATATATACATAGTAAAAGAAACAAGGGGCATAATTTAGGTTGAATCCCAAGAAGAGCCTAATTTAGTGTTGCGACACGACTTAGTCATCATCCATAATCAGAAATCTTCAATGGACTACACTTCGCTTTTAAACTCATTCAGGTGCTTCATTGATTGGCGGATGTCAAAAATAACCTCTACATCATTGACTCTGAACCAAAGTTGGCTGGAATCTATATCCCCCATGGCTCTCTTGGTGGACAGAAATGGTCTTCCCAATATAATGGGTACCTCAAAATCAATCTCACAATCAAGGATCACGAAATCAGCTGGGATAATGAATTTATTCAATTTTTACAAGTAAATCAAAGACTACCCCCTCCAACTTTTATATAGTTCTATCCGCCATCAGTAATCGCATTCTTGTAGGAGTAGGAATACCAAGACCAAGCATTTTGAAAATGGCACTAAATTAATACTAACTCCTAAGTCATATAATGCCCTTGCGAACTCTACATCACCAATTGTGCAAGAAATGGTGAATACACTGGGATCTTCCTTCTTTTGGACTAGGCATTTAGTCATGATAACACTACTTTGTTAGAAATCTTGCGAAAGCTCTTGGGTCATCGTGCACTTCTTCGTAACAAAATCTTTCATGTACTTAGAATACTCGGGCATCTTCTCCAAGGCTTCTAGAAGGGAATGTTAATGGATAATCGCTTTAGCATCGAAAGAAAATGTTTGAATTTACCATCCTTCTCCTTTTTCTTGAGTCTTTGAGGAAAAGGGAGAGGACGTTTTTGGATCATCTTGGCCTTTTCTTGCTTTTTCACCTCTTCACTTTAAATCCTGTTGCTTTCCACACTATCTTCCTCAACCATAACTTTCTCATCAACACCCTTCTCACAAGCTTCATCATCAACCACTGACATTTGGGGATATATGGTGCTCTTCCCACTTCTCATCATAACCGCCATGCAATGCCCATCATTCTTTGGATTTTGAATCATGTTACTTGGCAAAGTACCCGTTTGGTATTGGTTCAACTGAAAGACACTTAACCAAATTATTGCTTTAATTGTTTAATGTACACCAAGTGAGACTCTATCTTTTGGTTTACGCTTGAAATGTCTGATCAAATCACTTTCAGAGCCTCATCTTGATGGTCGACTCTCTTCAAAAACTTGTCAAACATTTCTTCAATCCTAGAGTTGCTATATCTGGTATCACGATTGTGGGAGGCACATAGGGACCATTTTTATAACCATCTCTTTGCCCCCATTTAGCCTCCGATTCTCTCTCTTTAATAATAACCCCCATGGTTATCTCTATACATACCCTCTCGATTGTAGTTCCAACCTTAATTCTCAGAACCCTGTCTTTAAAAGTCCAAGTTGGACCTTTGGGCATTATTTGGAAAACCCGCTGCTTAATTACTCACAAAGCAAGCATCTTCATCAATGAGGGGTTCTTATACATAGGAGCCTTAGGAGGTTAGTGAGATACCATATGAACACTTGCTTTGTTTTGCTTCAATACCATGTATATGCTTGTGTGAAGTTGAGCAAGTTATTGCATAACCTCCTCATTGACCTTAGCTTGCTCATTACTTGTGGTCATTGTACAAAAAGTTTTAGTAGTACCTCTCTCTCTTTCACCCCATGCATGATTCGTTTTAATCACTTGCTCTATTCTTTTGGCAATTGTGCAAAAGGTTGATCTAGAAACATGCCACCTATAATAGTGTCTGCACATGCCTGACTGTTTTCTTCAAGAGATTGGTTGAAGATTTCAACTAAAGCATTATCTATAATTTTATGATCAAGAACCATCCTTAAACACTTGGTGAGCCTTTCCTATGTCATGCTTATCGAATCACCCAATAATTTCTCAAAGTTATTAATTTGATCTTTCATCTTGAGATTTTTTGACCTTGGAAAATACCTCTCCAAAAAGGATGTTTATAGCTTGGCCCAAATGATGATCGAACTTTGAGGAAGCTCGGATAACCATATTGCCACATTTCCTGTGAGATATGATAGGAACACTAGCAAACCAACCCGATCTATAGACAGATTTTGTGTATCTGTCATACTCTTGCAAACAAACTCAATGTTCTAGAGATGTCTGTGTGTATCCTCTGAAGGTAATCTTGTGAAAAAACCACGATTTTGAATCATTTGTAATAAAGAACTTGAAAATGTAAATTTAATGTCGGCCCAGCAGCAGTGGTAACACTATCGCTCCCGTGACATCCATCGCCATAGTGTTCAATCTATATTGATTTCAACCATATGCATTGTTGTTGAACTCCCTATGGTGTGGAGTATATTTTCCTTAAGGTAGGTTTTCATCTCTACCCACATCTTCCTCATGTTGAACAATGGCTACATCAAACGTGTTATCCTCATTTTATTGGGCCATCCTTCTTACAATTCGGTAGATCTCTAAGTTGATTGGAACTAAGAGATTGTTGCTCCTTATGTTGAGCATACAAACCTATTATACTCTGCAAACAAAACTAAACAACAAAAACAAAAGTAAAATACAAGAGAGTTTAGAAATTAATACTTGAACTAAATTACTAGTGAAATCAAGTCAAAATTAGGTCGTATTCCCGAAAATAGCGCCATAATTGTTTATGTTCATGCTCCAAGATTAAAGCGGTCGTTATCAAGTATAAACCCAACCAGAGGTTAGATTCAAATCAATAGTAAATATAGGGTTGATCATATTGACTCACAAATAATTATTTCAATCATCAATCGACTATATTCTCTAGAATAGGGGAAGGGGAGGGGTTTTGCAATTCAAAGTGAAGGAAAGTAAAAAACACTACACAACTATTGTGAAAAGACAATCAAGTTGAGGGACAATTTGGAAATTATGTTTTGCATGACTCATTAACTTAATGACCTCAGATAACATAAATCTAATTGAGACATTGCATAAAGGACGATAGCTTAGGTTCTTCCAGCTATTTTGTGAGGGTGTAGGTCAAATTTTACCATGGCGCTTGGTTGGCAACCATGATGTGCCAACTAACCATTACCTATAGTCCTTGTCAACCTCTCCTTAGTCATGTTTCGTTGATTAGGCGAGAACATAACATTTGAATCCTATCATCTACTTCCCTTTTCCTACTTGTTACTACCTTAGTTGGGATCATGATAGTAGGTGGGGTTTGGTGTTGGCCACCACCAAACAATATTCAAAATTAAAGGAAATAGATAATAGATGAAAATACACAATTAGAGAAATGCACAAAATCCAGAGTATTTCAAGCCAACACCACATAGTTCTCATAACCCCATGTTGTGGGTGATTAGCTACTCATGGCTAGGGAAAAATCACAAACAATGAGTATAATAAACATGGTTTTGAGATTACCCAAGAATAATGAAGAACAAAACCACCTTGATATTGAAACAACAAGCTTGCAACAATGGAGTTTGAGTATAGTGATTTCAAAACCCCAAAATGGGTTTTCAAGTTAAATTCCTAAAATCTACCCTAAACTATAAGAAAAATGTTTTCTAAGACTAATCAATGTTGTGGAATCTAAAAAATGTCGAGTCTTCTTTCAAAGACCCTATCATTAACTATTTATACTATATACATAAGGACCCTAAAAATAAAATAGAAAATATAGCTGGCAGCAGATATGGCTCGCATGTACGACTCATAGGGTGGCCTATGAGTCATAATCAGGCTTTTGTAATCAACACTTGAAATTTTGGACTTGATTGCTATGATCCAATGTTGTGAGTCATTTATTGGGCTATGACTCATAGGGTCTTCTCATAGTACCTAGTTGCAGTTCTTGGTCCAATTCTTGACCTATTTGAAAATTGCTATCAGAGCACCTTATGACTCATAGCTTGCGCTATGACTCGTAAGGTGGCTTGTATGTCCTGTTTTTTATCAAAGTCTGCACTTTTCTCCCAAAAGTCATGCCAACCTATATTTTCTGCACAAATAACATAAAAACACATAAACATCATAAAAAGTCACATTAAGAACTAGCAAAATCCCTTATCTTAGGCCTCAGATGTGTTGTATTTTGACAGCACAGCAAATGAGATACCTTCTGGTGTTACATTCACTATGTCATGGTCAGGCCCTAGGTTCAGATTGTGACAGAGAAATTCTGAATGAGTGAAAAGGAAGGTTATTAGGGAAATAAAATAGGGTTAGGAAGGTGTATTTAGGTTAAATGGGTTGAAAACCCTTTTGGGGAAGGTAAAAAAAATATAATAGTAAAAAAATAATGATATTTTGTATTACCTTTCTAACAGAGTTTGAAGCCTTTTCAGGAGGATTTGGCAATCGAAATAGACTGCTCACCAAATTATTTGCAAGTCACTAAAATTGACAGATTCAGTATGCTTCAGTAAAATAGCCTCCAAGCTCGGGATAAGATGAAATCAGATGTGTTCGAAAGCTAATTCACTGAGCTTTTATTTTGTTGATAGTGGGTCACTAATTCATAATATTTTAAGAGATATAACCAATTGAAGTTGACCCTTTTACAAATTCATACCGAAAGTTAGCTTATTAGAATCCTTTGGGCTTGGTTCGATGTAACTAATTTTTTATGAGCCCAAACCACATGTAATCTACTTTGAATTCCTAATAATTTATCCCACTAGTTTCGATGTTATTAATTTGATCCCATACACATATGCAGAATGATTCAGGTCTTAGCTTTAGATTAAAGGTGTTATATGTTTGATTTCATAGAAAAGTCTGATGATGGTGAAAAATCTGAGCAAGAGGTAACCCTATCTTATTTTAAGCAAAACATGCACCTTCCTTCTATTATGAAGTTATGAAAGCTATTTACCATTCTTATTGATTTAATAACCGTGTTAACTACTGGAAAGTATGTGTTGAGTAATCAGTTAGATCTTGTTCAAGCTGAAAAGGTTGTCCTAGGTTCTCAACTATCTAAAGTTGAAAAACATGTGCTAGATCTAAAGTTAGATAATATGATTCATTGTGAAAAGTTGAATGAAGAGTTAAAGGGTTATCTGAAATGAAAAAAGGGCTAGTAGCATGCAAGTTGAGATTGAGGCTAGTCTGAATGATGCTGAAACTAAGCTAGCCAAGGCTCTAAAAAGGAATATTTGGTTAGAGAGAGACCTAGTCTGAGTCAAAGAAGAGTTGTCCAAATCACTCAAATGGACTACTTTTTCTTGAATGCTAGATACTCTGACTCATTAGGAATCACATAGTAGAAAGGGTCTAGGGTTTGTGAAAAAAGTTTGTCTCATACCACTTATAACAAAAATGTCAATGGATCAGATATGTTGCTGTGTACTCACTGTGGAGGAGATGGTCATCTGAATACCACATGCCTTGGATTGAGAAGGTCTGAAGAATGCCTCACAGGATATTTTGAACAAAAAGAGAGTAGGACCTATTCTTACAGTGAATACTCAGCATATCTCTAAGCTAAATAAAGTGGTGTACCCCCTGAAAAAGAGAAGTATTAATTACTCCTTTATCTGTATACTTGTTATGACACAAGCCTAGGGTCTAGGTAGGACATGATGAATGGGGAATATGAGTGTACCCAAAACAAGTCTCACAGCATACATAAGCACATCCTTGATTGAGAAACATAAATCAAGTATCAAACAATTTAAACTAGGGGAAATCGAGGCTTTAGACTTAAGTTATGAGGAAAATGTAAAAGGAGTTTCCAGAATAAAATCACAACAAAAGACTAAGGGGAGGGATCATATGACTCAAGTTATGGGGAAGTAAGGGCTTAGGAAGATCATCATTAACCATCAGCATTAACAACATCAAATGGCATCATATAGGGGAGAAGGACTAAAGGATAAGTCTCCATATAGAGTAAGCACCATATAATATATATAGCATAATCATCCAATAAAACCTCTAATCATGAGTAGGACGGGGGCCAAGACATACACTGCTCAACCTCAGAATAATAAGTGAAGAAATAAGAGTATCAATGTCTTAATATAAACAAACTGTACAGAAGATAGATATTTTCCTTGAACTAAAAGACTTACCACAGGTAAAATCTTCTATGATCCGAATGCTAACCACATAGAAGATATCGAGGAGCCCCGATCCTTACATGGTGAAACCATACAAACATATAGTATGCATTAGTACTTTGAATGTTAGGAATATGTACTAAGATTAAATGGGTTTAAAACCCCTTTTGAGAAAGCATAAATATCATTAAAAGTAAAAAAATATAATGATATTTCAATGTGTTCTAGCGTCAAAATTTGCTATTCTTGGGTTTGATCGCAAAACCATTTGGCGGATTGCCAAATGGGACCTTTATATTACCTTTTTAATAAAGTTTGAACCCTTTTCAAGAAAATTTGGTGATCAAAATAGATTAATCACTGAATTATTTAGTGAGTCACCGAAATTGACAGATTTAGTAGGCTTTAGTAAAATGGTCATATCCGTTTACTCTAAACTTGGGATAAGATAAAATTAGACATGTTCAAACGCTAATTCAATGATCTTTTATTTTGTCGATAATGGGTCAATAATCCATTATGATCTAAGAGATAAAATAATTCGAAGTTGACCCTTTTACAAATTCATACCAAAACATAGCTTATTGTAATTCTTTGGGCTAGGCTCGATGTAAAAGATGCTTTACAACCTTAAATAACATGTAATATACTTTGAATACCTAATAATGTTTCCCACCACTTTTGATGTCATTAATTTGATCCCATACACATATGAAGAATGACTCGGGTCTTAGCTTTAGATCTAGGGCATTATATGTTTGATTTTCATAGAAAAGTCTGATGATGGTGATAAATCAGATGAAGAGGCAACCCTGTCTTATTTTAAGCAAAACTTGCACCTTCCTTCAATTAAGAAGTTGTGAAAGCTAGTTTTCATTTTTATTGATTCAATAACTGAGTTAACTACTAAAAAATATGTGATGGGTAATTAGTTAGATCTTATTCAAGATGAAAAGGTTTTCGTAGTTTCTCAACTATCTGAAGTTGAAGAACATGTGTTAGATATGATGTTAGATAGTATGACTCTTTGTGAAAAGTTGAATGAAGTGCCAAAGGGTTATTTGAAACAAAAAAAGGGCTAGTAGCTTGCAACTTGAGATTGAGACTAGTCTAAATGATGCTAAAACTAAGCTAGCCATGGCTATAAAAAGGAATATTTAGTTAGAGAGAGACTTGGTCTGGGTCAAAGAAGAGTTGTCCAAATCACTCACATGGACTACATTTTCTAGAATGCTAGATACTCTAACGCATTAGGAATCACATAGTAGAAAGGGTATGGGGTTTATGAAAAAAAGGGTTGTCTCATACCACTCACAACAAAAATGTCAATTGATCAGATATGTTGTTGTGTACTCACTGTGGAGGAGATGGTTATCTAAAGACTAACTGCCTTGCATTTATAATGTACGAAGAATGCCATGCAGGATGTTTTGAACAAAATCGAAGAAGTATGGGACCTGGTCCTATGGTGAATACTCAGAATATCTCTAAGCTATAGAAAGTAGTGTACCCCCTAAATAAGAAAAGTGTTAATTATTATCTGCATATTTGTCATGACCCAAGCCTAGGGCCTAGGTGTGACATGGCGAATCTGAAGGTACCCAAAACAAGCCTCATAGCATATATAAGATATCTTTGGTTACAAAAACATAAATCAAGCAACAAACAATACAAACTAGGGGTAATCGACACTTTGGACTTAAGTTATGGGGAAAAGGTAAAAGGAGTTTCCATCATATAATCACAACAAGTAAAATAAGGGGAGGGATCATAGGACTTAAGCTACAGGAAGTTAAGGGCTTATGAAGATCATCACTAAATATCAACATTAACAACATCAAATGACATCATATAGAGGATAGGGACTAAAGGATAAATCTCCATATAGAGTAAGCATCACATAATGTACATAGCATAACCATCCAATAAAACCTCTAACCATGAGTAGGACTGAAGCCAAGATATATTCGGGCTTACCCTTAGAATAACAAGTAAAGAAATAAGAGTATCAATGTCTTAATGTATACAAATAATATAGAAGATGGATATTGCCTTTTAACTAGAAGACTCACCACAGGCGAAATCTTATATGAACTGAATGTTAGCCACCTAGAGGATATTGAGGAGCGTTGGTCCCTACATAGTTAAACCGTATATGCATAGTGTATGTGTTTGTACATTGAATATACTAGTATGTGGGCATGCAATGCAACAAAGCATAAGTCATGAGCTAATGAACAATATGATTGTTTAAGACAATACCTAGGGCATGAAAGTTAACATAATGAATGTAGAAGGTAAAGAACATATGCTTAGTAGTCTTTATGATAGAACACCTAATCTTGAAATGATAAAGAACATAGGTCATCATGCATAATTAAAATTGTAATACGTTTTAGGAACAATAATGTGCTTACTTTGAGGAACGAACCATCTTACTATAAGTGAACCATTAATGATCATAATGAGGAACACCATACATACGTGAAAGAGAGTCATATAAATTTATAGGTCACACCATAATAAGGGACCATAAAAATATCTGAGGAAATCATTTGAGTTTGTAAAAAAGTGAGTTATACTTTGGTAGTAGAAAACAACTTTAGACGTAATAAGAGGAAACCATCATAAATCATCATAAGAGGATATCTTGGGAATATGAGGAGAACATAATTATATGTAAGAGCAACCATTTTAATTGACATAATCCTTGTGATCTAAACCATAGAGTCCTGATATTTCCCCTCATCCAAAAGAAGGGGGAATTCACTTGCCAAAACAACTTTCTAAGATGCCTAGGTGGATCCACTTAAGCTAGCTAGTATGTTGCAACCCTAAGTTAAAGAGCTTAGAGTGTAGAAAAGATAGATAGAAAATGATCTAAAGTCAGGTTCACGAGGGGGACTTATGAACCATAGGTAGAGGTACGACCCATAGGTTTCATCTTTAAACATAATCTTTAGGAAAGGGAAAATATTTCCAAGTGTAGGGTAACACATAGACCTAGTGATGGCCTATAGAAAAGAAAATGGTCTATAGATAGGGTCGTGAGTGGGAATATCAGACATAAAGTATATCTAGAGTTTGCTGGAAGTGGTCTACGAGTTATCAGCGCAACCCATAGAATAAAGTATAACCCGTATAATCCCTTCATGGATAGGGTCCAAGAAAATTTGAAAAATAGCCAAGTATGGAAGGATGTACAAGTCCAACCAAGACTCGTAAGCCATTATATGGACAATAAGAAGGTTTTGTGGTTCTGGGTTCAGGAAACGAGTTTCAGGGATTTTGAAAAAGTTAATAAGATGAGCAAGACCTATGGTCTGTGGTTTATACGGCCCATAAATGGGCTTCTAAAGGTTGAAATCTGGTAGTTTTAATAAAGGAAATTTTGGTCAATTCTATAATTCTTATTCCTTTCACTTTTGTAGTTTCTCAGTTAAGTCATTTTAGGATCCAAAGGATCCTTAAATTAGATCCTAAATCCTAAGAAACCCCTATTCTCTTCATTCTTTCCATTCTTAAAGTTTCGTACGACAATTACTCTCACAAGAAAAGGGCAAGGCAAAGCTAGGGTTTCTAAGGTTCTTCTCAAGGCTTAAAATTCTTTCCTCCACAGCTTATTAAGGTATGTGAGCTTGATTTATGGGTATCCTTCCATTCATAAAGTTCTATTCAAATATTTTACCTTTTCTTTAAGTTTTCTTAAGATATTATGCATGTTTATGATGATTTCATGATGTTTTATATTATTAAATGATATTCATGATATCCTATGAGAATTTTACTAAATATATGCATGTATTTAAGCTATTGATGATGACACCAATGATGTGTTTCATTGTTGATACGATATGCGTTATTTTACATATCTTAAAGAAGTAGATTTTCATGATTTATGTGATTCATAATTGTTCCATTCAAAAGCCTAGCCCACCCATTTTTCAAGTAAAGTTTTGCATAATTTATGATGATGATTGGGACATTAAAGATGAGTTTAAATTTACAATTTTATTAAAGATATAAGAATATTAATAATTTTCCTAATTATGTTTTAAGAATGTCCCCAAGATGAAAGGACAATATTCACTTAGTGGTCCTTAAAGTTTGAGCGGCTCATATGATTGATACTTATGATTCTAAGTTATGTTTTAAAGATTCCATTGGATGAATTAGCACCAATGGACTTGATATTGGGATTCATTCCATTAGTTCAGGTATGACTCATTAAAGATAAATCTCATTGTCCCTAACTTTATGCCACCATGGGAGCCTTTGTAGGCTAGACTAGTGGAACCATATAGGTCATTTATGTTATTAAAATGTATGCAAAGTTGATAGAGTTTCACCTGGCAACTAGTCTCCCTATGCCAATGTTGGAGGATATGTTGGATTCATGTAGTAGCTCACAT
>JAOTQJ010122385.1:0-10546 GCA_025642045.1 Solanum sejunctum
TTAGGTCCCCAAACTTTTCTATTTTAATCCAATTGAGGACTCTCGACTCCAACTTAAAATATACGCTCCAATTATAACTAAGCACCATGAACTTACTTAATTTAAATTACTCCATGTTCGTCATAACTTTTCCAGTTGAACGATTTACTTCGATTGAATTAATTACGAGGTCTAACAAGAGTTAGTTATTGATTAGATTTTATTCTAGTTGAGGTAACCATGGGAATGTCATTGGCACCACTTGATAGTGATAGAGGCTTCATAGGCTAGAGTCAGATTATTGTTTAATAAACGTATGAGCTAGTTTCTTTTCTATTAGCCTTTTTCATGGTATTATTTTGAGATTTAAAGCGATGAGCTGCTTTACTACCCTCTTGTTCTTTCGCTGATTTATAGAATGTATGAATGAAAGAATATGATAATGAGGCCAAGAGGTTTTCTTGGGGACTAAAAATAGTCTCTGAGTGTCGGTTACGTCTAGGGTACCCTCACGGGGCATGACAAAACTTGGTATTAAAGCGCGAGTTCAATAATCCTAGGGAGTCTATAAATCCGTGTCTATTAGAGTCCTTATTATTGGTATGAAGAGCTCTATATCCATAATTAGGAGGCTATAGGACATTTAGGAATTGTTTCCCTTATTTCAGATTCTAAGTTTATGCAATAGAGTCAAAGTCTATAAGAATTCTTTTCTAAATCATGCTTTACGCATTTTCTAACCATGTCTGTTAAATGCATAGTAGATTTGAAGGATACCATCAACACCAAGAAGCTTAAGCATATTACTATGCTTGTCATGCGTAATCGATAGGTAGAAGAGAACAAGGAAAGTGAGATGGAGGAAGCTTAGGGTGAGAAGGGGAGTAGGTTTCCTTGTCTGTAGTGACCTTGGAAGTATATGCCACCACCGGTGACTGCATCCATGTCTAATAGTAGATATAATCTGAGGCCGAGAAGAAATCAATCCTTTAACATTCAAAACCCTTCATCCCGAGGAAGTGTGGCTCAGGCCATAAAGGAAAGCCACCATGTAGAAGTATGGAAAACTTCATTTGGGGCGATGTCGATTGGGCATTGACTGCTGCTTCAAGTGTAGATAAGAGGGTCACTTTCAGAGGGATTGCCCAACATGGGCTGACCAAGCCCAACTCGCTTGATCTACACCATCAGTAAGAGGAAATCAAAGAGATGCTACTCCTAGTGTGAGCGAGGCCATCAATCGGTTGTGTGCTGCAATAGTTGCCTAACTCATAGAATCACTCCACGAGGTTTTGACAGGTATAAGTTGAATCATTACTTACTTTTATTGCTATGCATGATAGAAGAATTTATGTTTCCAAGAATTTTAATGTCTCCAATTAGGAATGAGATTTTAGATTGTGTAAAATCATAAGTGGAGTTGTTACCCCTGAGCCAGAAAGATAATGAGGGACAGGAGGAGATCCGGTCGTGAGAGTGGTAATTGATTGAGGCTGGTAGTTAGAGATATGTTTCCATTATGTAACTAGTGAGGGATGAGTCAATGGCCATAAGTTTAATGAAAGAGTTGAAAGTACCCAATGCTTGCCATGATGAGATGAGTTAGAGAGAGAGAGAGAAAGAGAGAGAGAGTGTCAGAATGTGTTAGAGCGTACCCAAACTAGAAGGAAGTGTATGTTGATGTGCTATAATATTCATACTATTGAGGGTAAAGTTTAGATCATGAATGGGGGAAAGTGCTTTTAATGTGTTAGATCTAAATGAGGCTTATGACTTTTAAATGAGAGTTCGTGGGACTCATCAAGTTATGACCTTAGTTAGATAAAGAGATATGATTGAACAGGTGAGTGGTACTGAGTGGTGAGGAAAGGATGTGTTGAGTGAATACTTGCTGTGAGATTTTAGTGAAATTATGTTCCCTAAATACTTATGTAGAAGTTGTAAGTTAGTGTTACAAAGGTGTATTATAGATACACATGTTGGTACTAGACCCTAATCTTAAATTTAAGGGGTAGTACGAAAGAAGAGATAGTATCATGAGGGTGATAGTCTTATTTGGAGATTTTCTCTAAGAGACTATATAAAGATGTAATTTGTAAGGAAAGTGATGCTAAGGGTAGGGTATAAGTTCCCTTAGGCGAGGCTAGTGAAACGAGGATAGTTTAATAGATAAGAAGAGACTTGAGATGTGTATATATAATTGTGTGAAGATGTGTGAAGCGCGCTAAGTTATAACTGATCTAAGAATCTAGATAATATCTTCGAGTTCAATGTTGAGGTCGGCATTTAGTGTCATCCCCAGTAGCTATGTTGATTGGGTTTATGGATAGATGATGAGGAGTTTTGCAATATAGTCTAATTCTTATATAGAAGGGTTTATTAGAGCATAGAAGTTGAGTGTTAGCAGGCTAAAGAAGAGGTTAGATTGTAAGAAGTCATGGGAAGTGGTTAGGTACTCCATGAAAATAACAAATATAGAGAGTTCTCCAAAGAGACAGGAAAGGAGCTAAGAGTGATAATGTCAAAAAGGGGCTGATTGGTTAGTTACATATATATATATATATATTATATACGACTATAGCATAACATAAGAGCTTAAGATATTTTTGTGGGTGGTGATTCCTTGACCGAAAGGGAGGTATGTGCTTACAGCCTAGTAGAGGAAATTGATTCCCAAATCTAGAAAAGGGACCTTAAGAGCTAAGGGGGAGATGATGAAGTGGTAGATCAAAGTAGATCTTGTTTTTGATAGAGATAGGTTGATTTGAGATGAGACATCAGCTCTTGCCATATCATACATTCCTTATTCTTCCATTGAGGTGATACTTTCTTCAAGTTTGGTATGCGACTGCCACGCTGGTGGCCTAGTCTCATATACCACTTATTGATTGTTATTTGAGTTGGGAGGATGAAAAGTGAATGAAGTCATTCATCAATTTTGATCTTACCCCATTGATTTGAGTGCTTCCACCTCCTATGCTAAATGAGATGCGATCTGAGTTTCATACTACGTATGGTTTTGTGAACTCAGAATGAGTCTTGATAGGTGAGAGAGATTGTAATATATGAATGTTCTCACATAAGATTTCTCGAATGAATCATGCTAATGATCTTTCATTCTAAGCTCTTTGGGTAATCCAGCTTTCCAATCTTGATAGAAGTATTGTTAAGGATAGTAGACGAGTTATGGGTGATAGGAGAGAATGAGTACTTCTTAAATGTTATAAGGAGTTGAGTCCCTATTTTTGAGTTGATATTTCTTTTGAGCCACTGCATGCTTGAGTTTGCAAGTCCTTGATAGTATTCGTGCCTAATAACGATGTTGGGGATAAAGTTTGAACTTTAGATATTGTGTTCTAAGTCCATTCTTGAGAATAAGGATTTGAGTATCTGAGTATTTGAGTCCTTATTGTATCCATTGTTACCTTGCATGGTGAGGTAGCGATTTGAGGTTTCACAAAAGGGGGAGATGATGAGTTCCTTGAGGTCCAAATTATGATGCTGATAGTAGTAGACTAAGAGGAGGGGTAGAGGAGGAGGAGTGAATGTAGCATTATTATGGTGCTAGTGCTGAACTTGTGTCATGTAGGGATAGAGATAGGAAGAGGGAAAGAGATGATATCCAGTAATGTGCAATAGATAAGTTATAGTAGGTGGGTGTGACTTTGAGCGAGAGTTCGTTGAATGGTGGAGGTAAAGGTGTTAAGTAGGCTTGAAGATTCTAAGACATAATTGAAGTGGTCTGAGTGATAAGTTTAAATGCGTGGTTGTTATTATGTAAGCGTTGATGATAGGCTATTAAGGAATTCGTGATGAGGGATTCAAGTAAGGATATGGGGGTAGTGAAGAGGACTAGTGAGTTTTTGATGAAAGCCCTATTGAAGTTTAGAGTTGAGTATTGAGGATTAGCCTTGTAATATATGATCAACTCGTGAATGACACCTTGAGGCTTAGAAGTAGGTTTGAATGGAAGAGGAGGAGTTAGACAGATGGAAACTGGAGTAAGAGCTATATGCTTAAGTTGAGGGAATAGAGTGCCATGAAAGAGAGTACAATTGAGATGAAGTGCTAATCTTGAGAGTTGTACATAGAGTCTTATGTATCGATAGTTCCATTCTCCATTAGAGTTGATGGCTTCCTTCTTAAGTCCAAAAGGCTAGTTGTCAAGGTGTTCAAATAATTCTAATTGTTTGTGTTACGATGTTCCATTTATGCTTGATGATGAAAATATCTAAGAGAATATCTCTACTCTTGATCTGAACCAATTTGTCTATTCTGAGTAACTTGTGACTGTCCAGATTAGTTGATTGGGTATTGAAAGGAGTATTGACCATTATTCGTGCCTAACGATGAGAATATCAAAGGTAATTTCCTTACCTTTAACTAAATCGATTGTCTTTTCTTGAGTCGATTGTCTACTCTTGAGTCCGAATAGAGTTGATTGTTGATTGAGATAGGATCAAAAGATTGATTGATAGATGTGAATGTTAAGATGAATTCTGAGTCTATTCGTGTCTTGATATCTATCTTTACTCATCATTTAAGGACGAATAATCCTAAGGGAGAGATGATATAATACTCCATAAAATTACTAAAATGTCCCTAAAGTGTATCGTGCGCATAACGTGTCTTCCAAAGCTTCGATCGGAAATTCGAGGCCAAATTTGTGATCAGCACGAAAAATCAAGTGGAAAAATAGTATCGACCCAATTTTAGAGCAACTGGATCAAAAAATAATTTTTACTAATTAACTTTTGGACAGTGTTGATGTGCGCCCTAGGCGGGATGCGATAGAGATACGCACCTACACTTAAACTTTTTTTTTAAAGATTTTAACGGGAAGTTTAAATTTCATAAGGAAGAAATTTTGCAGAAAATACATTGGCCCGTGCCCCTAGCGCATCGCGAACCAGTGTAAAAATTGTCAAATTTTTCTTTAAATTTGGGAAGGGCCTTTTGGTCAATTCTCATCCTACTCTAAGTCACAAAACATATTTAAGAGGTCCTTTATTTGGACGAAGTGTTTTAAAACTCATTCTTTTCCTAGTTCAAAGTGAGGGTTATTGAGAGAGGAATAAGAGAAATTTGAGGATATCAAGCTTTGAGGTCAAATTCTTGAAGAGGATTAATAGTTCTTCATCCTAGGTATGTAAGGCTAAACTAAAAGCATGGGATTATTCTCGCATGTGTCTCGTAGATGGTCTTAGAAGTGAATTGAAAGTTCTTGAGTCTACTTACATGATTTCTTGGTTATTTTCTTGAGAAATTATATTTATTATATGTATTTTCATACATTGATGATCATCATAAACTTATTTTCTTGAACTTAATATTTTCACGAGATATTGCATATAATCTACTTATTGCAGATAAGAATTGAGTCTAGAGCCTTGATTGAGAATATTGATAAAGGTTGTGATTGTGAGTGTGAGGGTGATACAGATTGATAGAACTTGAAAATTCCCTTAAGTCTCCATAAATAAACTCTAACGATTTGTCTATTCTATTGTCCCTAATGACTGTTCTAAGCCTTGATATATTGATTGAGAAGTGGACTAATGAGATGGTGAGAGTACCTGTGAGGCTGATTTGAGATGAGATGATTGATGATGATCGGATGATGTTGATGTTTATGAGCATGTTGAATCCTAGGAGGAGTATTGAGCACCAAAAATGAGTAAGAGTGAGTCTCACTCACACTTATTAATTGCTTAGCCAATGTAGAAGAGGATTAGACCCTGAGAAGTAGATGTTTCCTTAGTCCTAAAAGAGGACTTGATGTTATTATAAACCCCCAGATGTATGACCTCCTACCCCGGGAAGGTACTGGGTGGAAGCTGCAACGACATCGCTTCGTTGTACCATCACTGTTTCATAGGTGATGGGTGTAGGTTCGAGAAACTCCTAGAGAGTTTCGAAACTGAGTAATCTAAGTTGAGATGAGATGAGATATGCTGAGTTGAGTTGAGTTCCTTTGAGATTTGTCCCTTTGAGATGAGTCTATTTTGATTGGTGAGTGGAGTGGTTGCTGGGTCACTTATCTACTCTTTATTCTTATTTTAGATGGACATTTGACAAGTTGATTGCTACTATCCTTGCCGTGATTATTGTTTCTATATTACTCTACTTATTTCATTTTCACTTAGCTATTTTATATACTAGTATATTCCACATACTAACATCCTCCTCCGGGACTGCATCATTTCATGATGTAGATATACGGGATTGAGATCATCAGCAGGCGCATCATTGAGGATCATTGGACATACAGTAGATTGGTGAGCCTCCCTTACTTCGAAGGATTCATATATTATTTTTTCGTCTTGCTTTAGAGTTAGTTATTGATTAGCTTTTATTCTGATTGAGGTAGTCATGGGTTTGTCTTGGCACCACTTAATAGTGATAGAGGATTCATAGACTAGAGTCACATTTTTGATTGATAAACCTATGAGCTTGTTTCTTTTCTAATAGCCTTTAAATACTACCCTTTTATTCTTCCTCTGATTTGTAGAATGTATGTATGAATTAATGTGATGATTAGGCCAAGTGATTCGCTTGGAGACTAGCAATAGTCTCTGAGAGTCAGTTATGTCTAGGATAGCTTCCCGGGGCGTGACATATATTGTTGCCATTGCACAATATTAATTTGTTTAAAAAAATATTTTTTATAACATATGGTTGCTTTGGCAGCGATATTTTTAGTGTTTAGGATATATTGTTGTCATTGCAGCGATGTTAGTTTTTTTTTTCCTGAATTCTTTTAATAATATATCGCTATTGTGGAACCGCTATTTATTTTAAATGTCTTTTTAAACTTTTTTGGGAAGTCTCGAGAAAATCAATAGGAAATATAGGAAATTTTGGTCATACATGGAGAGATTGACACGTATTAGACAGGTGTGCATGGCAATAAAATTCCCGTGGAGAAAATAACGATCAATAATGAAAAATATTATAACAATTGTAGTATTTTATTTCAAGATGTAAGTTCTATAATCTCTATAAATCCTTTGATTCGCCTTTTCAAATATAAATTCAAAGGTTCTTTAGTTTGATCTTGAATCTTGCAAATATAAATTAAGAGTCTGCTTATGCCTTCTCAATTTATTCAAATTCAATTCGATTCAACCATTTAATACCTAGAGGTGACAATGACACTAATGATAGATATAATTATAATGATTTTAGAATAAGGAAATACTATTTCACCATAAAATTAGGCCCAAATTTTTTCCACAATAACAAAACAATATGTTCACATTATAAACTAGTTTTATTTTAGATATGTTTGCCTTTTTTTTAAAAAAAATAATATATTCTATTCATGCTATTTTCAAGACAATGAAAATAACTAATGATTAATTGTTTGGTGATTCATAGTTATAAATTGAAACGGAACCATAAAGTTCATATACCTTTTTTTCCTTGAAAATGAATATATGTATAGCATATTTGACTAATAATTTATTATAAAAGTACATATATATATATATATATATGACTTTTTCTTACAACATAGGTGGCTAAACGAAGCCCAGTCTTTTTTTGTCAAACTCCAACCCCCTTATTAGTAGCCAAAGTAAAGGCCAGCATGAGATCAAAGTCACTTGTCGTCTGTTTGCTCTCTGTTCAACAAAGACCATCGATATTTACAGTATTGTTTGTACAAGTCTTATCCCTATGTTAAAATAATTTAATAAATTATGAATCATTATTTATATTTATTATAAAAAAAGATATTTAATAAAGTAATCTTTTTAACTATTATATTTAAATAATATTAAACGTAATTTATAAAATATTGTAATAATGGAAACTCAAATACTTGAGACATGGTAAATGTCAACAAATATAGAAATCCTGCACATAGTTCATATATGTCGGACAAAAAAAAGTCTGATATTAACAGTATTGTTTGTACAAGTCTTATCCCTATGTTACAACAATTTAATAAATTATGAATTATTATTTATATTTGTTAAAAAATATTTAATAAAATAATCTTTTTAATTATGATATTTAAATATTAAATTATATGAGATAGTGGTAAGGTCTATGTACATTTTATCTTCTCAGACCCCACTTATGAAATTTCAGTAGGTATGTTATTGTTTTATATGATTAAAATACATGTTACGTTAGATAATTTGAAAAAATCATTTATCAACTTATGATACTTCTCTTGCTTACTTTTATTTTAAATTAATCTAAGAGAAAATTGTTAGAAAAGGAAACTAAAATTCAACTTTTTTCATTATTTTTATAATAAAATTGAAAAAAACCATGCATGAATATTTCATTTTTTAATTTATTTATAGAATGGACATTGATAATTTTAATTTTGATTTATTCATTTTAGTTCATTCAATTATTTCAAAACTTAAAATTTATTATTATTATTATTATTTTATTTTATTTAGCTTCTCATTTCCTAGTTTTTTACTTCATGAAATTTTATTTAATTGGTCGCAGTTTTATTTTATTTTTATTTTCTTGATTAAGCATAATCTCAATGTTTTTTTGTTGTTAAAAATAGAAATTCAGTATTAAAGAAGGTAATAAACTTATGTTTCTTTTTTTATTTAACCTTTATTTAATTAATCAATGTGGTAACATATTTTATGTTACGTTGAAAATTGACATAAGAGTATTATGATATATATATATATATATATATATATGTCACTTTTTATTTAATTTATTATCTTGTTATCTTGCATTGCTTGTCATTCATTTTTCAATTGATAGAATTCTTTTGTCAAACATTTCCACAATTGTAGCATTAAAACAACACTACGCCCATTGTAATTAAAAAAAACCCTATGATATTATATTAATGATATTAATATTTTTGTTAAACATGTATTTCATGATCATTCTTAGAAAGTATGTATATTAAATTTTTTATAATTAATCAAAATTACAAAATTAATTTTTTCTCGTAATGTGTCAATTAATTTTATAATAGATAGTACAAATGTATATTTATTTATTAGTATTTTTTAAAAAATAATGTAACACCCGGTGAAGTTACCAAAATACCCCTAGAAGAGAAACGTGCGCATAGCGCATCTTTCCATGCTCTGTTTATGAATTCGAGACTAGATTTGTAATCAACACAAAATTGAGTAGGCAAATAGCCTTGTTCAGATTTTAGACCAATCGGATCAAAAAATAATTTTTCGATCAAAAAATTGAAATAGTGTGAATACGCATTTAGGGCCACGACGCATCCTGATCGCAGACCCAGACTTAATTTTTTTATTTTTTGTGATGGGGATGGAAAAACTCATTTGAAAAATTTTTCAAAGAAAAAGCACATGTACGCGACAGGTCCACGTTGTGGACCTGTTCCCTCGACATGTTCCACCGAAGTTCAACATTTAAATCTTTTGAGGGGCATTTCAGTCATTTTTCAAGTCCTTCTAAACTTAATTCACAACCAATACAAGACATTTTTTTCCCTAAAAAGAGTTTCAAAACCTATTTTTTAAGTCCTATTACGCTAAAAACTAAGAGGAGACTTTGAGCAGAGGAGAAAAAAGAAGTTAGGATTTCCAAGTATTCGATTGTGATCCATTGAGTTGTGTTTACTCTTTGATTTTCAAGTATGTAAGGCTACACAAAATCTTATCTTCGTACCTAATCTATACTTATTATCAAAAATTCTAGTCAAAAGTCAAGCCAATTTCATTCTTATGATCTTATGGAGAACCTTATAATAAAATTCTTATTATTCCATTAATATTATGCTAAGAACTTGATTGTTGAGTATATTTCTTTAAATTCTTGAAATACTATTACAGTTACAAGAATCCTAACTAGAATTGAGAATTATTTTCCGCAATATGTATTACTATTACTGTTGTCAAGTTAAGATTTGAGTGATAAGACATTATATTCATATAGTTATGATTCTGTGAAATTCATGAAAGGTTATTCAATTAAAAGTATGAGTAGATTAAAGAAATATTTTAGCATGAGTTATACAAGTAGTCTATTTACTACACTATTTTTTGAGTATAACATGTCAGTTTTAAAGGAGCAGTTCAGTCAGTTAAGGTATTTTGCATTACTATTCATCAAACATAAGTTTCAGAGTTTGAGAAAGCATTATTAGTTTTGAGAAAGAAAAACTAATTTATAGAAAAAAATGTTCAGTCAAGGCTCCAAGCAATATATTTTCAGTCACCTCTAAAGTGGGACATGTTTCTTTTACAGTTATTGAGCATAATGCATGTTTTGGGAGTAGTACTGAGCACCGAGGTGGGTACGAGTTCATTAACTTCAACCCTAGAAACTACATAGCCAACGTAAGATAGGATTGTACCAGATGTACAACTCCTCTTTGCCACTAAGATGCCCCAGTTTTGGGATGGATCCACTCCCCTAATTTTCGTTCCTTACCTCGGCAAAGTATGAGAAGGTTGTGGCAGCGTAGGCAATGTTAGACCCCGTAATTAACTAAATGGAGGTTAATTGCTCATTCGGGGAAAATTGTTGTGATTGAGGTGTATTCTAAATTTTACTAACTTATGGTGCGGGAGTATGGGATCAAGTGAATTTT
>JAOTQJ010122396.1:0-10546 GCA_025642045.1 Solanum sejunctum
TAATAATTAGTGTTAGCAACAATAATAATAGTAAAATTAATATCAATTAATAATAGTAGCAGTAGCAATAATAATAAATAAATAAATAAATAAATAATGATGATAATGATAATTGCAGTACTAGTAAAATTTTATAAAAAATAGAAAAACAACAAATAATAAAGGGAAGGAAAAAAGTAAAGAAGACAAATGGAAGAAAAGAGAAAACACACGGGGGGGAGGGGGATATTTTATTAATTTCAAGTATTTTTCTCAATTTAAATATATAGCTTATAAGGAAAATTCGAATTATTTTAAAAAAGTAAAGGATAAAGAAGAATAACAAAAAGATCTTCTTATAAAAAAATTGATAGAATCTTAGATTCTCTTATATATACTTCTAAAGTGATTTATAATGTTAAGTTTACTTCTCTTTTTTGTTACTGATTATTAGCTTGATGATGAATTTATTTACTGTATTGGTTAAATTCTTCATCTTTTATAAAATTTTTAAGAGAAAAGGGTCAAAAACATCCTTCAATTTTATTTTATTATTTTACTTTATTTTCGCCATTAAAATAAGTTTATTCATATCCCTGCTATTAACAAACTCACTAGATTTGTCCTTAAATTGGGCGTATTGCCCCAAATTATATTCATATGGGAAAAGAATAAAAAATACCCCTTAATTTTATTTTATTGTTTGACCTAATCCTTGTTGTTAAATGAGTTTTTATTTGCCTCCATCGTTACAAAACTTATCAACCATGCCCCTACTTGGACGAAAATATCTTAATTAACCCAAAAATTTTAAAGAATGAAGAGATTTTTGTCAAGATGATTTTCTATTTCATCAAGAATAAGTATTTTTTAATTATTTTTTATTATTAACTTGAAAAAGTAAGAAAAATCTTCAACTCTCCAATTGTTTCAATGGTTGCTGGTAGCTCCGGCGATGGCTTAGACGCTATCCACCACGCTGCCACCCTCCTCTTTGCTCTAGATTTGATTGAATTTTTTACACTACTTCAGAACGTCATTGAAGCAACATCACAACTCCGACATTTTTAGCAAAATCTATTAACAAATTATGTTTGTTGTATTTCGATCCTCTGAATTCACCATATACGGTGACGTAAGTGACCATGTTTCTATAAATCAGAGATGGGTTTGGAGGAGATGAATTTTGGGATTAATTTGGTATGATTTTTTTGAATTTAGTGTGTCAAATTCGGCTTAAAAAAGAAAATAGGGTCATTCTCACTTGAATTGAATAATTTTATGTAATTTGGGGCTTTCTATTCAATAGAAGGGCATGGGTGATAAGTTTTGTAACGACGGAGACAAAAATGAATTCATTTAATGACAAGGATTAGGTCAAATAATAAAATAAAATTGATTTATTTTTTTTACCCTTTTCCCATATGAATATAATTTGGGGTAATTCATCCAATTTAGGGGCAAATTTGGTGAGTTTGTTAATGACAGGGATATAAATAAACTTATTTTAACGACAGAGATAAAGTGAAACAATAAAATAAAATTGAGGGTTATGTTTTACCCTTTTTTCTTTTTTTAATTCATTATTTTTATTTTTTATATGCAGGTGAGCAATGATTGCATTATATTGTTACTACATACTGACTTCAATTAGCGAGAGTAATATTTTCATTCTAAGTGATAAGTTACGAAAGTACGACTTTTACGACACTTAAAACATAAGATTATTGTGAGTTCTTAAGTGTATTTGTTAGTTTGATATGTGTTTTATATTGATTTTTGTAGGTACCCAGACCTCGAGAGGCCTTAATGAAGCTTAAAAATTCATTCTCAGAAGTTTTTGGCCAAGGGTCCCCTTTAAGAAATCATTCATGGCCCGTGGTGCACCCCAGGGACCATTTAGGGTGCCTTGGAGGTAGCCTTGGCCTTTAATGAGGCTACCTTGAGGATTTCAAGTGAGGGTTCCACCAAGGAACCCTCCAAGGCTCGTGGTGCCCACCACAATCCATGGAGGGGCTTGTGGAGGGGATCCTCCACTTGGCCTCCATGTTTTCTCCTAAAGGCAGTACCATGGAATTATCAACAAGTTGTGATGGAATGTCGAGGAAAAGATATAGTTGCTGATAAGACAAACTTCGAGAATGATGAGGTCTGGAAGATGCTATACATCGGAGGAATTCGCTAGATTAAGGAAAAATAAAGAGAGCAATATGCCTTCCAAAAGGGTTGTGACAGAGGTTGAGGCAAAGGATTTTTTGAGAAAAATTCAGTTGTGGATCAGTTGAAGAAGACAAATGCACAGATCCTAATTCTGTCTTTACTACTAACTTCAAATGTATACAGAAATGCACTATTATGAATTTTGAGTGAAACATATATCCCAATTGAAACATCAAATGAAGCATTAGCTGGGATGGCTATGTGCGTTTTTGACAGTCATCGAATCAGCTTTGACAATGACGAACTACCGTCAGAGGAATGTGCTCACAACAACGCATTGCGTATAACTGTTAAATGTCGTAATATGTTCATATCTAAGGTGTTGATTGACAGAGGATCCGAGCTTATTATTTGTCCATTGACAACTTTAAAAAAGATAGGGTATAATTTAGCAAGCTCAAAAAGAGTGATATGAATATTCAAGCTTTTGACGGAGCCAAGAGAAGTCCCATTAGAAAAATAGAGCTGAATATATTGATTGGGTCAGTTGAGTTTGTCATAGATTTTCAAGTACTTGATATATCCACGACCTACAACATGTTATTGGGATGACCGTGGATCCATATAGGTGGAGTTGTGCCATCTACTTTGCATCAAACTATCAAATTTGAATGGGACCAGCAATACATATATATACATGGAGAAGGTGACATATCCAACTATTGAGAGCAATATACTTCATTTATTGAGGCAACATGAGGGTTTGATGGAGAGACATATCATGCATGTGAAATTATTGATGTTACTAATGTGTGTGAAGAGAGCTAAATTCAAGAATCTAAAATGTCATGTGCCACGATCATGGTTGCAAAGGAGATATTGAAGCATAGGTACCAACTTGGATTTGGATTATGAAAGACATTAAATAGAAGGGTTGAACATATGGATCTACCTAAAAATCAATTTACATTTGGTTTGAGATATGAATTAGATGAAGAAGAGGTAGAGAAAGAACGTAAGAGAAAAAAAAAAGAAGAGATTTTGTTGCCGAAATCACTTTCAACCATTGAGCAAAGCTTTTCAAAACTTGCTATTGCCAAAACTTCAGATCTTTCTGTTGAAATTGCTTATGATGACATTGTCGATGGGATAAAGAATTTTTTTTTTGGAGGATGAAGATGATCATGCAGTAGTAATTGAAGATATTGCTAAAACACCAACTGTATGAGTAGTCGAACCTGGATTTGAGTTGAAGAATTGGAGTTACATCTCAGCCTTAGTCTTTTATAATAGACCGAAGGCATGAGCTGGAACCTTTTTTTGTGTATCTTTTTGCCTCTACGTTTTGTTATGGCTTTTTTTTTTTTAAATTTAAGACTTTTCTTTTTGAAATGAACTATGATTGACCTGACTTCCTTTTGGATACATAGGCAACCCACATCAGATGCGGCCTATTTATCTAAAAAAATTTCAAAACTTTTCTTTTGTATTGGAACTACGTATTGATCTGATTTTCTCAGTGGGATACATAGGCGGCCTACATCGGCCTCGGTCACTTTATTAGAAAAACTTTTTCCCTTTTTATTCTTATGCATGAACTATGTGCGACCTGATTTTTTTTTGGATACGTAGGCAACCCACCTTGGGTTCGACCCCTTTACTTTTCAAATTTTAAAAATCCCCATATTCTATTTTTATGAACTATGAGTGGTCTAATTATTAGGCAATTCGAGGAGGACTCGGCCTCTATCTTTTAAATTCCAGATTTTTTTTGTTTTTTCTTTGCTTTGTTCTATTATTTTTTAATTATTTTTATTGAAATGCCTCTAGAACTAAAAATAGGGGAACAAATTCTCTCGAATCGGCTTAATTGCATTTTTAGCCTTTAAAGTTTTTTTTTCTCTCTCATATGAAATCGACTATTCTCAGTACTTAAAACTGGGCCAATTTTTTTCTTTTTCCTTTTTTTAAGTAACATTGATATTTTTGACATTCAACTATTTTAAGTTGAGTATTATTTTAAATTCGAGTCTTTATATCCATTGAGTACGATTCTTTTTTGAGTTGCCTAAGTCTTTCAAAATGACTTAGGTACTGCTGAAACTGCCTGCCATATGATATGTTTCCAATCGAATGTTGAAGTATGTGGACGCACCAAGACAAAAGTTAAAGATCTATCTCGAACTTTGATCGACTCTACTCTCAAATATTCTACCTACATAACTATCAAACCATTTCATTTCGATTCCATAACCTACTTCTTGAATCCCTCTTAAGATCATATTTCTAGGTTGGAATAAAATTGGCTATTACGTCAACTTCTTTGCCCAAAAACTTTTACATTGTCTATTGTCAAAGAGGGGCAAGTTGTTGACACTCAATTTTGACCCACATTTCTTCTAATTCATTATTTTGATCTTCTTAATTGGTAACGTGTCAAAATTATCTCTTTTACTACTATTTACTATTATTTTTCCTCTCCTCTCTTCTTTTCGTCGTTGTCACATTTCTATAATCACCACTAAAATTATCTATTATATTGTTGAAATCACTTTTATCATTTTCTACACCTGTTCTTTTAAACAATCAATTTTTGTCACCTTTTAATCAAGTTTCATACTTATTAAATACAAGTCTATATTTTGTATTTATGTTAGCGTAAACTTGTAAATATTAATATTCTTATTTTAAAAATTATTAATCATCATTACATAGTGTATTTGATATTAGTTATTAAGTTGGAAGTCCAAATATGATATAAAAAGAAGAAGAAAGAAAGAGATCAAGAAATTTAACCCAAAGCCTCAAATTAGCACAAATAAGCCAATCCTTTTTATGTCAAATTTGTCTAAAAATAGCCCAAACATAGGTCCAATCCATGTCTCAACCATCAGCAACCCATATTTTACAAATTCAATCAAGATCTCATTAGTTTAGGCCGAATTAATCAACTCATATAATATTTTGGCCCAAGTATTCAATAAGCTTTAACCCAAATTTAATTTTTTTTTTAAAAAAATAATATTAAGGGACTTCAATAGCTTTTTTCAATCTCCCTTTTGTCATCTTTTATTTTTTTTTTCTTCCAAACAAAATCTTCTATCTTTAGCAATGACAGATTTGTCTTTGACTTATATCAACCATGTGAAAACTGAAAAATCCTCCAAGGTTCACATTCAAAGCTTTGACCAAAGCTTTGAAGTTAAAACTCAAAAAATGAATTCAAAATCCTGTCCAATCTTACTTTTTTTTTCCACCTAGAAAAGCACCCATTTGTTTGAGCAGAGAGGGAGCGCCCTATAGCACGGTTGGCCACCATTTTTGCCCTAAAAATATTATCTCTGCATTCTCTTTTAATTTCTGTCCAAGGTTCTAATATTATGTTACTCGATCTCGTTGTTATTTGATACAGATCTTTGATCAAGGCACCCCCATTCACTGCCCTACAATAGTAATTTTCGTCTCTCTTTAGTCATTATTTTCTATCATCATGATGAAATATTATGCCTATTTTGAGGTAGCTATTACAGCAAGAGTACTACTATCTACTCACTTAAAGCCATAAAAAAGATAATGTTTCAAAGTTAGGATGAAGTTTTGCTTTAGTTTAAGGCTTATAGAAATTTGAAATCAAAATCTCTCCCTTTAATATTTAACTGTTGTCTCGCATACCTAAGAAATTATTTCAGGTTAAATCTTCGCTCGAAATATGTGCTGTTATAATTTAATGACATCTGATGTGTTGATTTGGTAAGAACTTTCAAGTTCTGATACAAATTGTTTCTTCCCTCTAATAAAAAATGCAAACATACAACATCTAGCTTCTTATGCACATAAAATATGAACTTTCAAATCCTTGATAATAATTAGAACCATAAATTCCTGTGTGTATAAGAGATGTTCATATTCCTTTCACGTTTTCTTTAGGTAGTTTGGATTTAAAGATGATTGGATTAGCTAGTATTGTGAAATTTGTCTTTGTTTTAAATTAATGTCCGTTTATATATGCATTCAAATGTTTTGTTTAATATTAAAAAAAAAAATTGTTGCGAGCTAATGTCACCTGCTAAAAACTTAATTTTGTTCTCTGCTTAGTTTTAAACTTAGTACAAATTATTTATTGCCTCTTCTAGTAAAAATATTTAAAGAAGATGATTTTTGTTCCTTTTTAGTTAGACATAGTTATGTATACTAATTGCTCCTATATTGAAATGTAAAAGAAAACAAAAGTCATGGTAGTAATCATCATGCTTAATACTTTATTCTATGCAGTAGAATGTGAAACTTTATGCCTTTTGCTTGGTTAAATGATGTGTGTAAATCTATGCTTTCTTACTTTAATTAATCATATATTAGTATGTGTAAGTTCGAAAAGGTTATGACGTATATTCTCATTTAGTTCCATTATAGTTAAAATATGTTAGATTTAAAGACGTGAAGTATTTTGAGCTTGACTTCAAACGTCACTAATTGTGAAAGTGATAGTTCTATTTAGTGCTTGCGTATTTCATTGTTTGGGCTGATATGTTTATTGCACAATTTATTTAACTTTATCTTTTTTACTCAATATCATAAAAATTCGCATTGCCTTTCTAATTATTCTTTTCTCTTTATTTACATGAACACCTGGGAGCAAATAGAGTCTCAATTTAAGATTTTCACAAAGTTAGAGTCTCATGACTCGACACCATCATATGTGCACATGGAATCACTATCATATCTTAGACTACCCCAAATAGCAAAAAATAAATTTGCTTGGGATTATTCCTCATGGTTTATTTTTAGCATTATTTATTTATGTGTTTCTTTTCACATATTGACTTATGTGATTTAGATATGTTCTAATTTGGATTCATAATAGTTGACAATAGATAGGCGATTGGGTTTGGAAACCTTTATTTTAGTTATAAGTATTTTTTATTTGTCATAGCTCCACTTTTTTTTTTTTTTAAAAAGAGCTTCTTTCTTAAAGATTCAAAATTTTGTTTAAAGTCAATTTTTTGTTGAAATGTTTTTCAAAATAAATTTCTTTTAACATGAATCCTCAATTTTTAATTATTTAAATCAAGTGGTTATTTTTTAAAGTTCTATTTAAAAAAAAAGAAGTTTAATTTTAGTTACAATGAAATGCTCGTTTTGTTTTCAAGTTTAAGTGTATCGCAATTTCAAAATTAAATATTTTCCTACTTATCTTATTATTTTTCTAAAAGAATTTCTCAGCATTTTGTTTAAAAGTTAATTAACCTAAGTTTGTCCGGTTAATTTTTTTTAACAGATCCTAAAAGATGTCTAATCCCTTCCTTTTAGGATAATTAGAACCCTATCTAGAATCACATAGGTTAAGTAGACCATAGTTGGAGTTAATTTAGCATCACTTTAGCAAAAATAGGTATCCTAATTTACCTTGATAATTAATTAGGTGACGACTCCTTAAATTAGTTTAGGAATCACCAAAATATTGTACACCATTTGACCTCATGTTAAAATGGGATATAATAGCTTGGCGACTCCCCTGGAGACTTTAGGTTCTAGACCATATCAAGCTTAGGTTAATCAAGTTTTTTTTAAAGTTTTGTTTGTCTTTTTTAATTACTTGATTTACCTTATTGTTTAGTTATTACGTTTATTTGATAAATTGCTTATTTTTCTTATGTAAATTGCTTATTTGTTACTGCTTTATATAAACTGTCATTTTGCTCATATTTCCTCCAATTCTGTAAAATTGACACTATCACACATACACGTGAAGTGTGCTTTGTGCACCTGCAAACTTTTTCAAAAAATTCCAAAAGTTAGGAGAGTTGGCATATATGGGGTGTCCGAATCTATTTTCGTGTGACCACGTAGCCTTCTCACTCGAGTTGTTCGCTCGGGAACCTTGAGTCTAGCGAACCCACTCTTAGTCCACCCAAGTTAGAGCTAAACCAAAACCTTGTAAGGAACATGCATCATGCAAGCCTAGGAGTCTTAATACGCAAGGCGGATTAAGATCATTCGTTTAAATTTCCAAACATCCAAGTGGGTTCACAATCCCAAGTGACACCTATCATAATCTATGTGTATATTTAAAAAACAATTGTGTCTAAATACTGACTATTTGTTCTTAATTAGTTTAAGTTTAGTGGATAGGCTATGCTAACATTCTATTTTGCAGTATGGATGACCATCAAGCTTCCAACACTTTGGTATATGAAGATACACCTTAGCAACATCGGCAAATGGAGCAAAATTAGAAGATGCGGGATGAAGATTTAAAAAAGCTTATTAGATTAGGAGTATCCTATTGTATTTTATTATTGTGTTTTATTTTTAAAAATATATTTAGTTCATTAAAGAGCAATAGAATGACATATATTGGCATATTTTGTCCTTCAAAAATTCGTTAGGCCTACCTCCGGCTCAAAGAGATCCCTTTGCATAATAAGACGCGATAATATATTTGCTCTATGTGTCATAATATTTTTTTTGCAACATTTTGTTCTTACTACATACTAATTTTTGTTTCTTTTTCTTTCTTTTTTTTTCTTGTTATGCAATTTTTTTTTAAAAATAAATAGAAAAGGTTGATTTATGCTAAAAAGGGAACTGATGAAACATTCATACTTCACATGGTCTCAAGCCAAGAAATCAATCGTGGACTCGCTACTTATTACTTGGGCAACAAAGAAGGCTCGTCCTAAAAATGGAGCAAAATCTGACCAATGCAAGCAATTCATCTGAGCCAAATCTATCTTTACCCAACATAAGTGATCCAGCTGCCTCAAAAGAATTAGAAACAACTTCAGAGACCATTGCTCGTTTAGAGAAACGAATTACTAAGGTAAGTCGTATAGTGCTTCAAAATATGTCATTATCTCAAACTTCACTGAATATGACTCCATCTCGCGGAGTTCGTCAAAGTATGCCAATGCCATTTCCATTTCCAAGCTTGGATGGGTTTAATCAATCAAATTATTTTACCACTTCTCAACTTGTTCAAAGTGCACTACTTATCCAAAAAATTACTCAAAATGCTTCTCATGCGTTCACAATCGCTCATTCAAAGGCTCAGTATTATCGATGGCACATGATGTTATAAATCCACAAGAAGTTCCACTGGTATATACATACGCCACAGGTCCACCTATGACATAGGTTCAAGAACTATGTCGCCAAGATGTTGATCATTATGTTGAAGCCGAAAAGGAGGCAAAGACACTTAGTAATGAAATGATGAACAAAAAGCTCAAGAGTTTGGAGGATGCTATAAGAAGTTTGCGTGGACTTGGTAGTAACCGAAGTGTAAGGTATGAAGAATTATGTGCTTTTCCTGAGGTAGAGTTTCCACCGGGTTACAAGATTCCCAAGTGTGAAAAGTTTGATAGATCTGAAAATCCTTACTTCCATTTAAAAGTCTACTGTGAGAAGTTGATTGGTGTTGGAAGGAATGAAGGGATCAAGATCAAATTGTTCAACCAAAGCTTAACTGGGAAAGCTTTAGAATGATACTCTAAACAAGATATTATAAAATGACATACTAGGGATAACTTGGCAAATTCTTTTGTGGATTGCTATAAGTTTCATATTGAGATCGCTCTTGATAGAATCTCGATAACAAAGTTGAAAAAAACCAAATTGAATCATTTCAAGAATAAGCTACATGTTAGAGGGAAGAAGCATCTCGAGTGAATCCACCTATGGAGGAAGTACAAATGATTACTTTTTTCATTCAGGCACAAGAACCAGAATGTTATGAACGAATGCTCACAATTGGTGGAAAGACTTTTGCTAAGGTGATCAAAGCCGATAACATGATTAAATATGGTATCAAGAGTGGAAGAATAACAAGTCTTGCAGTATTCCAGTCCACTAGTAAGACTCTCCAAACTGGTGCTCTTGGAAATGGAAAGAAGAAAGAAAAAGAAGGCACTGAAGTAATGGCTCTTGGAGGTACTTCATACCATCGTCAACAACCTTCACAACATCAACCTCATGCTCCCCATCCACAATACCTCTAATATTCTCCATATCCGTACTATCAAGCTTCATCATCTTACCAACTTCATCCAACACAAATTTCATACCTTGTTTACTACACTCAACCAGCATATCGAGCTTTACATACACCAACATATCAAGACCCTCCACCATAGCTTTACCATCAAAATAACGCACCCGCACCTGGCCCAGATAGACCTTTCCATAATTTTACACCATTGGAGGAGCAACTGAGTGTTATGTTTGAAAGGTTACAAGCTTCAGATTTGTTGTTTCTTGTGAAGGGTAGAATTCTAGACCCACTGCCAAGAAGTTTTGATCCTTCTTAGATGTCACACCCCACCCCGGGGGTTGTGACCCGTACCCGATAGGGGCACGCAAACACTTACTAAGCCAAATTCCTTTATAACCTAGCCCGAAATTCTACAGA
>JAOTQJ010122407.1:0-10546 GCA_025642045.1 Solanum sejunctum
AGGACGATTTAGTGAAGTTACTCTTATCATCTAATATTTCTTAATTCTTGTATCAAGTCAATAGTCGATAACTATTATTGGACAAAGAAAATAACTGACACAAATAGTGACAAATAAGGGAATTAAATTACATTTTTTTGAATGAAATAAAAATAAATTAATATAAAATAAATAATAATTTAATTCGTTTATATTTTGAAAGGGAAAAAATAAATTGAGAGACAAATAAATTAGGCAAAATAAGAATTGACCCATATTTATCCATATTTCAAGAATCTTCTTGTTAGACCAATCGTAAGCTTTTGGGTAAATTGTAGAGTAGAGTTTTTTTGAAGCTTTTCTCTCTTCTCAAAATTACTATTTATAGTTTTGTACTTCATTATATTCCTTTTAATCATTAATATAACTTTCTTTAAAAAAATTACTAACAAAATTTACTAATAGCAGTGCTAGTATATTTATTATAAGAATATGAGTTGCATACATGTTTAGGAAAGAGTTGATTTTGTAGGTTATTTACTACAAATTATTTTTAATATTTTATCTTTTATAAGAAATTTTTATTTTTACACAAATCTGAACAAAAATATTCTCTTCTATTTATCTTGTAAGTGTTCAAAAAGATTTAATTTCTCTATTCATTTTAGCGAATTTGTTTTTTTTTACTTTTGTTAGAGGGAAAAATAAAAGGAAAAAAGGAATCAATATCATCACACAATCGTCAATTCCTCCGTCAGCAAACTTTTCTCCCTTCATTGCGGGCCAATTCATTCATCGTATCGTCCCTTACAAATTTATTTTTAATTTTATATCTTTTTTATAATATACTTTTATTTTTATAAACGTGAATGGTGTTGACCTTGCCTCTTCCTTTAAGAAATAAACGACGTTTTTAAATCATTAAGATATATAAACGAGATATTAAAATAAAATATGAAGTGTTTAGTGAAAAATCATATATTCATACGTCTTTACGTCAAATTAATAAATATATAATATGTGTTTATATATAAAAATTTAGTATGTAATCACGATTAGTTAATTTTTATTTGTTAATCACTTAATTGTACTTTTTCCATCTCAATATACATGGCATAATTGAAATTCCAAAAGTGAACAAATTATCCAATGGATCTACAGATCCTGTTAAATACTTAAATAGAAACCATTAGTTTCCTGTTTTATTGGTTTAGGTTCTTATCTAATTTAAATTATACAGCTACTTGAATAAACGTTAGTAACTCACTTTAGAAATATTAACTACTTAATTTTCCTATTTTAAAATAAGGAAAAAACTCAAACATACCATCAAACTTTGAGAAAAGACTTATCTGTGTCATCTATCAAATGTTTGACTCATCTATATCATTATCGTTTGAGAAAAAACTCATTTATGCCATTATTTTTTAATTCTGATTTTGCAAAATCACTCAAACGACTTTTAATAATTTTAAATTAAAGTTTTGAACAAAATGTATGTTTTTACTCCTTCAAAAACACATAAAGAATATCGAGAACTCCTAAATTTTCAACACCTCACAAATCAAGAGTGACGTTTCTTCGAGCTAGATACCAATATTCAATATCTTTTTAACTCGGAGTTAACCTAACTCAACAAGACCACTTGAAAAAATATTGAGTTTGGATATCTAGCTTGGAGGAACGCTACTCTTAAAATTTGGGGTGATTTTGTAAATATTTGAAGAAGTTGAAAACTTGGTAGTTGTTGGTATCCTTCTTCATGTATTCTTAGCTTTCTTGAAGAAGAATTGACCAAAAAAAATATATTTGATCCAAAACTCTAAATTAAAGTATTCAAGTGATTTTGCAAAATCAAAGTTAAAAATAATGGCATTAATAAGTCTTTTTTCAAACATAATGACATAAATAAATTAAACTTGTAATGAAAGACATAAATGAGTTTTTTGATAACACATTTGAGAGAATGCAAGGAAAGCCCAAATAAGCGCCAAATAAATTGACAAAAAACCAATTAAACAAATTTAGAACACAAAGTAAGAAAAGAAGAAGCTTAGGAATTACTTAGTAAAAGGAAGAACACAGAGCAAATAGAGAAGGAAGGAGACAATCCCGTTCACACCATCCTAGGTAAAAAAAAAGAGGTGCTAAAAATTTTCAAAATAAATTCAGAGAAACAAATTGAAAGCCAACCCGAGATAAGAAAAACAGAGCGCTGGAACAAGGAAAGGAAGCTATACAATATGGCATAATAGTATTTTTCGCTTCAGAATACAATAATAGAAGCCCAATATCCACTCGATAGACTTGACCAAATTCCGCACTTAAACAGTGATGTGATCATCCACACCTGCATTATTTGAGTGAATCACTCAACATGGCCAAACTTGTAGGATTTTATGAAAGTCCTTTATATTGTAAATGCTAGTTTCAACATTGTTTTTGTTACAAATAAATAGACAAAAAAAAAAGGTATCTGTGGAATGGTGCAATTACCATTGGAACTCCAAGCTTATATTTTGATGAACGCCTGGTCTCGCAGATGATTTGAGGATCTTAAAATCTTTCAAGAAAGAGCACCATTGCATGCCACATTTTTCCCGGCCTTTCAGTTCATCGACCTACAAATTCACAAGAAAGAAGTAACAATACGAAAATGTTAAGTTGAAGAATGACGTTATATAAACAATTGCAGAATACCTGTATAAAGTTTTGTTTTAGGGCATTTGGATTCACTCTCACTAGCAACGTCCGCGGATGGAAATAACTAAATAATCCATTAATTAAAGACTTATATCTTGGTACTCTGGAAAAGTGTATTTCCAAATTTATGTGCTTGATACCAAGTGGTTGAATGTCGATGCTTCCTTGATTGCCCAAATCAAACAACACCGCCTTCATTGATAATGAAAAATTATATTCAGCCTGAATTATAATGTCAAGCTTGGCAAGGAATCCAACAAAAATATCATCAACTCAACATGAAAGATGGAAGAACTAAGTAGAAAACACTTCATTAACATGCAAGATGCAATAACTAATAGCAATAAAAGAAGACATGAACTTTATATTAAAAGGGGCGCCTTTTTCCAGAGTATATGTCCATAAAACCAAAGTGAAAAAATCTTACTTTCAAGATACAATGATCCATAAATCTTCTAATGCATACTCAAATAGAAGATATTTCCAATTGGAAATAACATGATAAAGACTGGAATGATGAACTTATGGAAAATTCCGAGTGATGTAGTGAGTGAAAATTTATTACCTTTAATTCAGCTGTGTCAGTTGTGAAGGAGAAGGTCAAATTTTCAGTAAAAGTTCTAATGCCGCGCAACCTATTGGCTGGGACAAACCCCGGAGAATCGTGCGCTTCAATCCAATCTCAGCTTCCATTAGGCTTGAACCAACCACTGGAGAATAGCTGGGGACTTTTTCCATATCTATTAGCTTGAGCGAACGTAAATTAGGAGCAACAATGATAGCATCATCCAAGTCAACCATGTCAACTAAGGTCAAACTCTCCAATTTACTACTCAAAAGTCTGAATTCATTCAGTCCTCTACATGAATGAAGAAACAAGGATTTAAGACGCGGAAATGCAGTGAAAATCTCTGGAGATAACCTAAAGGGAATGTATTCAGAGTCTATTTTCAGGACTTGTAGCGTAGTACAAGCGCACAAATCAACATGCAGTGATTTTGATGAAGCAAACAAGTGAAACTCCATCAGATTTCGAGCTTTTATTTCTATTTTGCTTATATATATTTTTGCCACATTTCACGTGAACCTTTTTAAGTTGATTCAGATGAGGCACGGAGATGAAATAAAGGCAAACACATTCTACTCAGAGCTAACTCAACAATCAAAGGGCACTTACTAATAAAATTGGCCAAAGTTGTGGGAGATATACGAGCAGAATCAAAACATATCTGGCAAGTGGTCAAAGTTTTCCCAGTCAATAACAGCGCAACCTTTTAAGTGCAGAGCGTTTAATAATCTTGACTCTAAAATCACAGAGGAAAGCATGAGGGAAACAGAACAACTTGGTATAAACAAATATAATTCAAGTAAAGTAGTGTTGTCTGCAGCATGTTTGGTGATCACAGGGTGGGGGCAATAGCAATTTATACAGAATGAGACATTGGTTCGATGACAGCATCTATTTATACGATGTATTTGTTCAAATTTGTGATCGTCCAATGATGTTATCATGTGATGCCAGTTTTTCAAAACAAGGGAAGATATTGCTCTCTGTTTCAGAGTTAAACAAGACAGAATTTTCTGGGTGATATCATGTGGTAACTCTGAAAATAGTTCATCATAAGCTATGGAGGCCATGAATTTGTAATTGTAATTGAGTTTTCTAGGGTTGGCGTTACATATAAGGGCAGAAAACCTGAGGTCCTTTGACTTGACTTTAGTTGATCTTTATATTCTCTACTTTTGATGAACTCAAATAGATACTTAAATTTTTTAAAAGTGAATAAATAGATATATTATATTCTATATAACATATACACGTGGGGGAGTCACTATAGGACACGAATCACCATGTAGGGCACCAAATATGATGCATATGTCTATTTATTCAATTTTTATATAAATATATCTGCTTGCGCACAACAAAAACTGGAGGGCATAGATATGAGTTGATGCCAAGTCAGGGGTGGCTTGATGTCTTACTATATTTTTAGTTTGTTTCGAAAGACTAAAAAACTTTTTTTTTAAATTAATTTTTAAATTTAACTTTTCAAATGATATGTTTAAGAGCATAATATTAAAAGATATTTTGATATACATACATACATATATATGCTTATGTTTAAGATCACAACATTAAAAGATATTTTAATATACATATATACATACATATATATATATACACACATATATTATGTTAAGACCACCAACTTTAAAAATCTAAAGTTAAATTACTAAAATACCCCTGACTAATTAATATAAACCTAACTAAAAACACAGCGCTACGCACTCATTCGCGGCTCTACACACTCCTTCGTAAAGCATTCATTCAAAGTGCTACACACTCCTCAATCGCCGTGAATTTGATTTTGAGGAAAAAACTACAATGTCGAAACTAAAACAGAGAGCACAACTTGGAGTCGAAGTGAAGCTATGGTCAGATTCTCCTATGAACCCAACAAGGTTTACCGGAAAAAGAATACACATGCCAATCACCTCTGTTCAAAGGATTCAACCATAGCCGTAGATCAAAGAACGTCAATTGTAGAATACTAGATGTTTCTCGTCGGCCGCAACTTAACTAAGCAACGCGTTCCTCTTTTACACAAGCAAAATGGTATGCCCTGTTACATAAACGAAACGGTATGTACTGAATTGCCAAGGTATGCCTCAATCAATCACGCCTCCTTCTACATTAGGCCATCCAAATTTCCTCTATCTGCATTACTTTCAGGCTACCATTATTCAAAACTTGGAGTAGGCTTTGCTGAATTTGCTTGCCACCATTAATGAGTTGTATGTTCCCGTCATGTTGAGAACACACTAAGAGCATACAGGGCAAGGCTACCTATACATAAAGGAGAAGACGAGTTAATCTAACTTTGCACCTTGGAGTTTTCCACTTTAACAATATAGATGATCAGTCAGGTGACTGCTTTGTATTTCTCAATTGTTAAGACAATGTATGTTTTTGCTATTATGAAGTACTGGACCATTACAATTCAGCAAGTAACCAGCGAACTTGATTAGAAAAAAAAAATGACTGCTGCAACAAAAAAGCAAGAACTATAGCTAGCTTCTTCTGTAACTGCCCCTTAGGTGATCCAAAAAAATACTCTTCCATGCCTAAGTATACAGTTTTGAATGAAATACTTTCAAGCATTCCATCGTTCATCAATCATGGAACTGGGTACAATTACATCATATGGCAGGAGCAAAGATTTTGTTGTATGATCAAAGGATTGCCAAATTGCGCAATTGGCTTTTTCAAAGTGCACGAGATTCCCCGTTTCTGTCAAGTTTAAGCTTGAAACAGATTAGCCAGTAGTATTAGTGGACCAAACAAGAGTGCCATCAGAGTCTGCCAAGACCAAGTTACCATCTTGGCGTAATTCCAAGGATGCATTGCCTTTCACTGGACGGTCTCGGTTAGCAGACCAAACCAACTGGATTATTCTAATTGCTATATCTTCATGAGAAAAACTTATCAAAGTTGGTCAATCGGATAAAGGTTAGTGTAACTCTTCAATATTGAATCTCAATATTGTTTACAATATAAAATGTGTTGCATCTTATTGTTTTTCAGTTTTTACTCCTCTTAATAACTTAAACTTTGTTATTATCTCTATTCGGTAGAATGTGACATGCTTAAATTTGCATCATTGTGAAAAATTCATACCCATGACCATAATTTATATAAATCAATACTCATTTTATGATATTAGAAAATGGGAACAACACCGGATAAACTATCAAAGAAGATGTTATTTTTCTATATAATCAAGTTGCTACAATGATTTGAAACAATTTAAAGAGAACATGTATTTCAAGACATGTCATAATTAAGATCCAAAAGACTTACTACGCCTAATTAGTTACTAACAAAGTGCCTACAATATATGCACAGATAGTGAATCTAGTATATATATATATATATGTATGTATGTATGTATAAAATCTTCTCTATTTTTAAAATGTTGGTGTTAAAGTGAAAATCAGACAAAAGATCAATTCTGGATTTTAAAAAATTAGAATAATATACTTTAAACAAAAAAAGCACACAAAAATCTAAGGCATTCAATTAATTTTTAGCTTTTATCATTGATTAGCTTGAGTTTCCCTTGAACCAAGTTAAAAAGGTACATTTATTTATTATGTAAAATCCAAATATACCATTATTTTACAATATACCATTAAGACTTAATAAGTTAATTGAAGCTTCCACTTTTCAAAATTTTATCAAAACTTAATAAAGGAACTAAAAAAAATAACACGGTAAAAAGGCAATACGATAATTATTTTTTTTTTTTATCTTCTTCGGTGAAGGTTTTCTAGACTCAAATTTTATAGAGTCCACATAGGTCAAAAGTTCTTTTATTAATGGAAAAACACAGATCGACACTTTAATCTAATATATGAATGGTAGGTTTAGTAAAAAGAGAGAGAGAGAAGAATTCTACATCCGTTTGACTTCTTTTTCTAAAAGTTAGCACCTTGAAACCAATTGTCTCTACCTAGCAATGTTGTTACCTCTCTTTAATCTGTCCACAACATAATCAATTGATAGACACTTACTTTAGCATATACTTGTGATTGAACACCTCAACTTTCTTTGTAATCATCATATGTGTCTTTCAAACAAATGTGAGCATGTGAAGTCTTATTTTCAGGCTTAAGTGATGACGGTTAAAATTATCCACATATTTTATTTGAATATTTAAAATATGTTATGAATCTATTGAATATTTAAATTATTTAAAATGAATATCTATTAGACATTTTTTGCTGACATGACATAAAATATATAACACGAACATATTCGACGAAATATATTTAGCTGGTAAATATTTCTTTTCTCTCTTTCTTCCTTTTTCTTCTTTAGCTATTACTTTCTGCATAATCACCATTTCCGTTGTCACACACCACCATTACCACCATCATATATGTTTCTCAAGCACTTCTCTTTGCTCTTCTTTGTTCAGCCCCCTCACCTCTTCCCACCACTAAATTTTCATCTAAAAGTACCATTATCATTTTCAAAAATGAAAAAAATATCAGTGTAACTTAATTTTCTTAAGCACCCCCCCCCCCCCAAAAAAAAAAAAGAGGATAAAAAGGAAGAAAATATAGATGAATTCAGCTATTCTTTTTTATAAATGAATAATTTCTTCACTGAAATAGCTCAATTTCCTTCAACATCAAAGATGAGAAAAAAGCTAAATATGAAGAAATTGAAGAAGGATTTGATTTCAAACAAGGAGTTTTACAACCCCTTTTTAAAACTAAAAGATCTCTTTATCAGGACACCTTAATTCTACCACTAATTATTGAATTTTTTAACTTTTATTCGAATCTGAGGCGAAGAAAAAAAGGATAAAATGAAGAAATTGAAGGATATGTACTTTGCTATTTCAAACTTTTTTCTAAATAACAAAATAAATTTGCAAAAACATGGTTGGATTAAGAGGAAATGAGGGATGAGGAAGGGGACGATGATGGTAGTTCTGTGGGTGGAAAACAACCTCAAAATAGTTTTACACTCCCCCCGCCCCCTCGCCCCTCCTTTTTTAAATCACAATCTTATTATTTGACTCAAAAGTTGCATGTTCATCATTAATTAGTCAATTTGTCACGTCATCGCAAGTGTATTACACTCATTTTATATTTTTTGCTTATTGTTAAAAAATGCTCAAATGGTTCTAATTTGAGTTAGTAGAGGTGTTCAATAGGTGAAAATTATAGTTGAGATGTCCAAGTGAAATATGCGAACAATTTTAAAGGGCCATCAATGACTTAAGCCTTATTTTTACTTAAACGATGAGAAATATGTTTGGACGATGATATCATATGGTAACTTTGAAAATAGTTCATCACTGGCCATGGTGTAATTATTTAAAATTTATTAAATATAAAATTTAAAATAATTCAAGCTATATTAAATTCATAAATATATTAATAAATATTATGAATTAATATAATTGGGTTAATTATTTAAGTTCAACAAATACGAATTTTGATTTCTATATCTATCATATTGCCTTTTCTTAGATAATTATTGATATTCAGATTGCTGGGCATATCAACAAAGTTGTGTTTAAGAGAAAATTTCATATAAATACAAAAAACTAAAAAGTTTACTAAAAAAATAGCCCATGTTTTTTTAACAAAAAATTATACAAATACACAACTTATCTTACCATAATCTCCAAAATTCCCTACCTTTCTAAAAAATTACAAAAATATTTTTTTTTTGCATATTTTATCCTACCGTGTGATACTTAGTAATTAACTTTCTCCCTTAACTTTTAATAGCTATTACTACAGTTCTTTTTTTTGGTAAATAGTTAATTAATATCAATCACTAATTAATTACTTCTCTTTCACGATTTAATTTCAAATTTTTACTTTTTTGAAATTATCTAGGAAAAGAAAGAGATCATCAGTGTCCTTCTCATGGATGCTCAACTATCTTTCAGCGTTAGTTTACACAAGAAACCTATGTCAGTGACAACCCTCAACCAACGCAAGAAGACCCAACAGTTGAGGCTCAAGAAGTCTCTCTTGAGGATGACTTGACAGTTGAGACGGAGGCCACGAAGAAAAGGGACTCTTCACCACCATTGTTTATACGATTTTTCCTCTTTTTTCATTAGTGCAGTACTTGGTTGGTGAAGCAATCAATAAAGATCCAAATTTAGCATATTTGAACAGGTTTCTAGGATGTGATGTTCTTCCTATTCTTCCTGTTATGCATGGAAGGGGTTTCTTGATTTTCTCATATTTTTCTAAATTGATACTATCAGACATTTCTTATCACATGTAAAGATTGTTAGGTATCAATTTTAAGATTTCGTTGTTATTGTTTTGATTATAAATAGATTATGTTAAATTGATACCAACACAAAGAGGGTTTTGAATTTTTGTCTGTTTTGTTAAATTCAAAGTATCAACTTATAGTAAGGCACCAAATACTAAAAAAGTATCAACAAACATTAAAATACATCTAAAAATCTATACACTAAGACACATTCATTAAGGCATCTAATTTTATATTTAAATATCAGAAATAACATAAAGTAACTATATTAAGGTTCCTAACTTTGTACATTTATGAAGTCCTACATTCTACTAAATTAACTAGTCTAGTAATCTGAATAAATACATTATATTTCAGGTATCAATTTATATTTAGAATTTTATAATTATATGTATCAAATGTATACAATTAATCAATCAAGTATCAAGCACATAAAATCTAACAAGTAGCAAACACATACAGGTGACACAACACTAATCAAACATTATACTACCATTTTTATTTTTTTATGTATAATTTTTAATATGTTTTATTCCATTCCACATCAGAGGGACTCAACTATGTCCTAAAGCAGGTCCTCAAGCATAATTTAAAGCATAGTTTGGTGTATCATACAACACTGGACACTCAATATCTTCGTAAGAGATATGCTGCACTGTTATCAAAGTATGTGATCGACAAAGCTCGTAAAGTTTATGTCAATGAGAATGATGATCCACCAAAGCCTAGGATGTTTTCATTATGCTGGAAAGTGAGAATCTTACGGACATTTTATAGTATATGTATTTGTTAACTTTTTTAAGGAAAAGTGTAATGCCTTTTAGTTTTTGTATTGAACAATATGCTATGACTACTAAAAAATGTAGACTTTCATGTCTTGATTTTTTATTAGAACTTTTGATTTTTTTTTTTTGAATTTTTCTTAAACTGCAGTGGTGTACATAAATCAAATTTAACTTTTATAAGTGCATTTGATGATGCCTTTAGAGTGTCTCCATATTCAGATATCGACACATACAACATAGGTTACCAATAATTCTTAGTTAT
>JAOTQJ010122428.1:0-10545 GCA_025642045.1 Solanum sejunctum
TATATCTGAATTATTATTTTCACTCTCATTTTGGTGTTCCTGCTTTACATACTTGGTACGTATTTCGTACTGACCCCATCCTTTCGGGGGCTGCGTTCATGCCCGTAGGTACAGACTAACAGGCTAGAGAATCGTCTTCTTAGGACCTCCGTCTATCGTTGAAGTGCTCCTTAGCATCAGGAGCAGATAGTTTGGAATATGTTTATACACGTTCCGTTTGTATTTTGCATTTATGTGTATATATATATACTCGAGGGTATGATGGGGCCCTGTCCCGTCGTATAGTCTGTTTTCTGTATATAGAGGTCTGTGAATACATGTGGGTGTGGGAATTTACGTTCGTCTGATCTCGTTTATATGATATGTTTGTTGGGTGGCTCTGCCGCAACTGTGACCTTGTCGGCCCGCGTATGTGTTTGTATATCTGTTCTTATGACTATATCTGGTGCTGTTGGATTCGCTGTTTGCAGGTGGGGTTAGTCAGAAAAACAGAGTAAACTCTATCGAAATTTTGTGAAATCCCTTAGCTGTCGTAAGTAAATATTCAGTATAAGTGGTTGTCACGGTGTCCAATCGGCACCATTCACGGCCCCTAGGTTGGGTCATGACAACCAACTCCGCCTTATCCTCTGGACTCACACCCATAATAGATAAAATCTTGTAAATCTCATCAATGAATTCTTGAGGGTCCTCACTTACCTTTGACCCATCGAATTCATATGGATTCATTCTCATAAAGTCTCGCACCCGAGAGGTCAGAGTAGGAGCATGAGGGGCTTGGACTCCTTGATTATCTTGATTAGCCACCACTTGTGTAAGCAAGGTGGGAGAATCCCTAATCTCTCTATTGGCTGGTTGCTCCTCGGGAGTGCAGGCTCATCTCCCTCTTATGTTAGGAATGATCTAGCATAGCAAAGAACAAACGTTGGGGGAGGAAAGCTTACTGTAACTCTATAGCATGACTTGGAACATAAAGAAGGGAAACACTCCCTAAAATATATCATAGCCTCCTGCTCATAGTTGGGGTGCACAAAACAACCATAAACGAAACTCTAATCAACAGAGTATGTTGGACTCCAAGGATCTAACAATCTAGTGCTCTGATATCATCTTTGTCATGCTTCGAACCTAGGGCTTAGATGTGACTGGTGAATGGGAAACTCAAAGGAACCCCAAATATGTCCCATAGCATATCATTACACGTCCTTGATCGCAGAAGCAATTAAAGTGACAATGAGAAATAAGCATAAACAAGGGAATTAGGACTAAAGATAAACTTTTATATCATAACATTAAGTAATAAGAGAGTCAAGACTCATAACTTAGATGCATATCATGTCCAACAACACCTCTACAATATAGATAAGAGTGGGGGCCAAGATAAGCAACCGACCTCACCCTCATAGTCAATATATAACCAAAAGAAAGATAGTCTTAATACATGGCAAGAGATCATAAGCAACATCACCGAAATGGAGGACTCACTAATACGCTTGTAGGATAATCGAACTAGCCACGTGGAGGATGATGATGATTAAGTAGTACACCAGTTCCTACATGGTGACATCATGTAGGCATAGAGTATGCGTTAGTATGTTTGACTATACTAAGTATGTACGATGCAATGCAACAAGTGATAGGTATCATAGGCAAAATATATAATCATAAGCAATAGATAGCATACTAATAATATGACACATATAAATGATGCTTGAAGTAAAATAATGCTTATATAGAACATAATTCGAGTGTAAGGAGTGACCATTATAGTGCAAGCCAAGGCCTACCAGCCCCTTGGATAGGCGCATGAGGTACAAACCCCTTCATGAGGTTGATGGAGTACCAAACCCCCAATGGGTTGATAGGTACAAACCTCCAACAAGGTTACCTGGGCCTTTCACCCCTCGAATTAGGTGATCGAGCTACTAAACACACAACAAGGTTACCTAGGCCTATAACCCCCTGAGCTAGGCTTGGTCATCCCCAACACTATAGAGATAATATTATATATATATACACTTATTTCATCATCATATACATCCATTCTCTTTCATCATCATTTCATCATCATTCCCCATATCATTTCGTCATCACTTTATTATCATAAAGTCATTCAATTCATAAGACATACATAGGACCTTCAAATTCATTAAGAAACTATAATCAAACTTTTTATCAAATACTTAGAGGGTGTGTAGTGCTAGTATAAAATCATGCAATTAAAGAGTGAAATCATGCTAGAAATTCATTGTAAAACCATCAATAGAGTTACCCTCAACCAATATACATCGAAGTCTTTTATAAAATCTCACAATAGATCTTAGATTCATAGCCGAAAATATAGTAAAATAGTCATAATTTCATAAACCCCAACATAGTGAGCAGTAATTTTCATAATAATTAAGAACCATTTGTAAATCAACCTTAAATCATGCAAATTAGAGTAAAAAGAAGCTTGGATACCATGGATGAAAGGAATGCATGAAAGAAACCCACATACCTTAGATTTGGAGATGAACTTGATGAAGATTGGAGATGGAGACTTGAAGCTTGAGAGGAAATCCTTAGATCCGGAGAGGGTTTTGACACTTGAATTTAGAAGTAGAATATTTAACTAAGTGTTTGAATGAGTATTGGAAAATATTTAGAATGATATAAGGGTGAGAAATGGGTAAGTATAAGTATTTTCACGCTTAGGAACACTTAGGCCAAAGTGGACCAAAAACAACACTAGTCGCGCCCTTGGTGCGTCACGCTAGTGGCGCGAAAAGCTCACTGGAAATTACATTTTAGGAATTTCAAATTTTGACACAGTTGCTCTAAAATTGGGGTTAGACTCATCTCCCACTCAATTTGACCCCCTGAACAAGAATATGAAGTTGAACTTTTGATATCACATACAAATTTTGAGATACATGGAGAGTACGATTCCAGGAACTTTCGAGGTATATTTTTAGACACTTTTTTGGGTCTTTGTATAGCCACTATGCTAAGTACTTCAGTTGGGCCTTAGGTTACCTAGAAGTCACAAACTTTGGGCTAGGGCCATATAATCAAACCTTAGGTTTACAGCACACTACTATAGCTTCATGTCCAGTGGTTCAACTAATTCTTGTGGTGTCTAGCCTTTGACAGCCAGGCCAGTTATGACTATAAAAGAGCAAAAGATGTTAGAGAGGTTTACCAGATTAGGGCCTCCTAGGTTTTTTAGGTGCTTTGGAAAGGGTGCTCACAATGATCAGTTGCTAGGACCAGTTGTATAATCTCGAATTTAGTTGAGTCCCACAAGGTAGATTAGTGAAATAGTGGTAGAGGTTCTATATTAGTTGTAGGCTAATAAGATTGTTATTGATGACATGGACCCAGTTCACTAAGGGCTATTTTGGAAAAGTATGTACTTCATAGTTTGAGAGAGAGATTGAAGGATGAGTTCACAATATTAGTATAAGGATCAATATCTGTTGTTGAGTATGTGGCATGATTCCATGAGTTATCTAGATATGCTACCATGATTATATGGATAGCGGAGGGGTGGGTAAACTAATTTGTCAGGGAGTTCTTTATTTCCTTGAGATTGGCTACAGAGCATATGTTTATGTTTGGGTGTTTATTTTTGCAAATAATAGATCACGCATGCATCATCGAGGCTATATATCATGAGACCTATGGAAGCAGCAATAAGAGACCTTGAAGTTTGGGCAGTTTCATTGGGCATTAGTCATACGATAAGGCTGTAATGACCTAACCCGCTAGTGATATAGCTATAAAACACGTTGATAGTAGGTAAGACCTGTTTACTTATATACTTAGCATTTCTCTTATATTTTACCAGTGTGGGACTTCTATCTAAATTTGGGTTATTACATACATTGTAGTATGGCATCATCCCCAAAGATCTAGGTCAGTGCTAATTCAAACTCCTCTTGTAAAATAAGGATCCCCTTTATGGACTCAATGTTCTCATTGAGGTTTTGCCCCATCACATAGGATTTTCCTATAATTAGCTCTAACGTTTTCCCCACCTCACTGAGATCTCCCTTAGATTCGTTGCACTCTAGTCTTTATCAACAAGGATGATTAAGGAGTGGCTCTAATACCAGTTGTAACAGCCTAGCGCACTAGTGATACCATTTTTATCTAGGACCATGCGACTTTAAAATGTATCCTTAGTAGGTAAAACCTATTTATTTGTACACCCATTGTCTTTCTTGTGTTTTACGGATGTGATATTTCTCATCTAAATATGGATTATTATAAGGAGTTCTCATGGAAAGGGTTATTTGTAGTAGTTTTCACATGGCACACCGGTTCAAGGAGCTTTATAGATCACTAATGTTAGAGTAGTAAGTACTAGTGGTCGGGGTAGCCAGACTCTAGTTCAATCATCTCAGGGCTAGTCTTCTGGGTATTTAGTCCACGGTGTTATTCAGGTTCAGTTGGGTCATCTTAGAGGTGTTCATTAATAGGGTGTGTTATAAGTGTGGCTTGATTGTCCCTTTTACTAAAGAGTGCCCTATTATTAGCCATCAACGATTCTAGGAACTATAGGTTTAGGTCCCTAGGGCTCCAATTCAGTCGACTAGAGAGCACACACAGGTTGGTAAAGATGATTCTTAGGGTACTAGAGGTGGTCTCAAGCAGATCAGTTAGGCAACAGGGATGGTCGTTGTCATATCTTTGCTTTTTTTTGGGTAGAACATAGGCAAAAGCATTTGATGCTGTCATCACAGGTACTATCTTCATCTTTCATCAATTTGCTTATGCTTTATTTGATTCGGTGTCTGCATGTTCATATGTATCAGCTTATCATTCCACTAAATTGGATATGTTAAGTAAGCCATTGCTCATACCTATGTGTGTAGCCACCCTCATAGAAGATTCTTTAGTAGTGTATAAAGTGCATCAATCTTGGCTGGTGTCCATTTTGGGTGTACGATAGTGGAACATAATTGATCTTATTGAATATGGTAGATTTTCATTTGATTCTAGGCATGGATTGATTGTATCCCCACTACACAATTTTATATTGTTATTCTAAGAACTTCACCTTGTATATGTCTGGTATTCCTCCAGCAATATGGATATATACAATGAGTCATATGTCGAGTACTGTGATTTCCTTCCTTAGGGCCCAATGGTTAGTAAAGAAAAAGTGTCTAACTTATCTTACTTATATTCGTGATACTAGTGCTAACATTATTTCTTGTTGATCACGTCCTATAGGGAACATCGATCTCATCTTTCATTTATTCTATCCTGGTTATTAGACAGTACTTCAAAGTGTTTTCTATCGATCTCCCCAGTCTCCCTCCTGAGTGGGATATTGATTTTGGCATTAATGTTGAGTCAGATACAAAACTAGTTTCTATTTCACCATATCAGATGGTTCCAACTGAGTTAAAAGAGCTTAAGGTACACCTTCAGGATCTTCTAAGTATAGATTTCATTAGGCTTCGTGTGTCCCCCGTGGGGTGGTCCTATTCTTTTTGTGAAGAATAAGGATGGTACTATGTGTATGTATATTGACTACAGGGAGCTAAATAAGGTAACCATCAAGAACAATTATCCGATGCTTTATATTAATGACTCATTTGATCAACTCTAGGGTGCAGTGGTGTTCTCCAAGATAAACTTATGGTTAGGGTATCATCAGTCGAGGATTAGGATGACATGTATTCCTAAGACTACCTTTATGACTAGATATTACCACTACGAGTTGCTGGTCATGTCCTTTGGGTTAACTAATACTTCTGTAACATTTATGTATTTGATAAATTGTGTGCTCAAGCCCTATTTAGACTCATTTGTAATAGTAATAACTGATGACATCCTAGTCTACTCTAGGAGCCGAGAGCAGCATGAGCAACATCTAAGGACTATGCTTTAGACATTGCAAGATCATCAATTATATGCAAAATTTACTAACTATATATTTTGGCTTGAGTCTGCGATATTCTCGGGGTACGTGGTGTCTAAGGATAGGATTATGGTGGATCTGACTAAGGTGGTACCAGTTCGTGATTAAGCTAGGTCCTCTTCCCCTATGAAGGTTTATAATTTTTTTAGGTTAGCAATGTATTAAAAATGGTTTGTGGATGAATTCTCTTCTATCATGTCACCTTTGATTAGATTGACTTAGAAAGATATTCCCTTTTAGTGGTCTTATGAGTATGAGGCATAGTTTCTAAAGCTCAAGGCTTTAGTGGCATCAACACTAATGCTTACTCTACTTGTTAAGGGCCAGGGATTTACAATTTATTATAATTCTTTTGTTATGGATTGAGTTGTGTTATAATGCAGTAGGGTAGGGTTATTGCATATGCTTCCAAATGGCTGAAGGTAATTGAGAATAACTACCACACATATGATTTAGAGTTGGCAACAATAGTCTTCGTATTAAAGATTTGGAGGCATCATCTGTATGGCACACATTGTGAGATTTACACCGATCACCATAGCCTTTAGTACATCTTTATCCAAAAGACCTTAATTTGAGACACCACAGGTGGTTGTAGTTGCCAAAGGACTATGATGTTACTATTCTTTATCATTCAGGCAAGGCAAATATAGTACCAAATGCCTTAAGGTAGAGAGCATGGGGAATTTTTCCTACTTATTAGTTAAGGAATGACCTTAGCTTTGGACATCTAATCCTTAGCTAACTGGATGGTAGATCCTGATATTTTTGAGCTAGGTAGGGTACTTGCATGTGTAGAGGCTAGGTCTTCCTTGATGGAGTAGATTCAGGCATACTAGTTTAATGGACCACGGTTGAGGATGATTTGTGATAGAGTGCTATGAGGAGGCTAGGGAGGCGACCTGAGATTTGGAGGGCATTTTGAGGATTGAGTATTGTATCTGTGTTCCTAGAGTTAGATATTTGGTTAGATTTATCCTTGGGGAAGCTCGTTGTTCTAGATATTTTATTCATCCTAGGGAAGCTAAGATGTATTATGACCTACCATAGCATTACAGGTGTTATGAAATAAAAAAATTTCTTTGGCCTTTATAGCTAGGTGCTTGAACTATCAACAAGTTAAGTTTGAGCACTAGAGACTAGGTGATTTGACCTAACGATCACCCATTGAAAAGTGGAAATAGGAGTGGATGGCTATGGACTTTATAGTGGGTTTACTATGTAGGCCCCGAAGGTTTGATTTTATTTGGGTCATCATAGACCGATTAACCAAGTTTGCTCATTTCTTGCTGATTCAGACTGCATAAGCTTTAGAGGTTGTCCTCTTCAGAGAGGACTATCAAAGACATGCTTCGAGCCTATGATATTGATTTTGAGGGTCTAACGACCCGATCTAGGGGCCTAATCATCACACGGTGAATACAATACCCTAAGAAACCTCACCCAAGACATCTAAGCATCTTAAGCATTCATAGGCATTAAACTGGAATTTTGTGCAGAAAACATAAGGGGAAAGGACTATAGGCCAATTTATGTAATGAAGCAACACTAAAAAGCAGTGAAAATAGGTAACATCATATTGTCCATAAGCATACCATTAATACATAAAGAACGGAAATGGTATGGTCATTTTCCATCAAATAGAAAGAAAATCCATAATTATCAATATAGAAAGTAAAAAACTTAGAAGGGCTATAGATATATCATCTAAAACAAAAGTATAGAACAAAGTGCAAAATGAGTGGAGTCCTGAACTAAGGGCTCACCACAACAATAAGCTAGTTTTGAACGCCAACTACTAGACACGAGCCAGTGGAGGAGTTCCTATCCCTACATAGTTAAATCATGCAGGCAACATATGTGTTAGTACATTTGAATATACTAAATACGTGAGATGCAATGCATGAATGAAATTGTAATGCTATCATAATTAAACATTACATATGAGTATACATAAGATTAAAGAGTCATGAAATAAGCTTAAACATCCACAAGGAATGTGGCTCATATCAATATGAGACAATGCATAAGAAAACACATCAAGTGAAGATATATCATAAGATCAGAAAACTTGTGGGAATGGACCATAATCGATAGTAAGACCATATGAGTTACTACATCGAATCCAATGATATCCTTTCATTGGGAAAAGGCTAATACACTCCTTCCATTGGGAAAAGGGGAATCTACTTGCAAAGGTAGATGTCCAAAACTTAGTAACTTTGTAATTGCATCGTCCATAACATTTGGGCTTACGTGGATCCACTAACCTAGACTATAAGGCTCCTATGGTGGCATTTAGTTAGGGATATTGAGATTAGTTTCAAGGGATCATGCCTCAACTGATGGAATCAATCTCTAGTCCTCTTGGTGCTAAGTTATCCCACAAAAATCTTTAAAATATACTCTTATAATCATAAGTAGCAATCATAAGAGTGGTTAGAACTTAAGAATCTTTCTTAAACATCTTGTAGGGCAGTGATCATCATACATATATCTTTGGTGAAGTTGCTTTGAAGCTCTTCAGAAATGACCTAATCATAGTCATAATTCATAGGAAACTTTCATTGAAAATAAGATGGACTTAGTTTATGCATGGAACAATCATAAATCACATAATTATTAGACAATTACTTTAAAAGGAACATCGAAATCTCCCAACCTTGATTATACCAAAACTCTTCATGGAATAAACATTATATTGCAAATAGGCATATACCTACTTAGCAAAATAGTCATTGAACTTCATGAGTATCATATCATAACATAAAGTCCATGAAATCATCATAAGCATGCACTTTAAATTGAGGAACTTAAAGAAAAGGTAAAAGTACGTAATAGAGAACTTTATGGGTGAAAGAATATTCATAAATCAACTCACATACCTGGAGAACTAGGGAGAGACAAAATTGAAGCCCTTGGGGAATAAACCTTGAAAATCCCATCCTTGTTCTTTGTAGCTTAGGAATTTTGCTATTGAAAGAATGAGGAGATGAGGGTGATTCTAGGGCTTAAAGACTGACATAGGTCCCATTTCTCATTCCCAAAATGATGTATTATAGGCATAGAAGGGAAGGAAATGATAAAACTACCCCCATCAAAACTATTGAAGTCGACCTATAAGACCCTAATTATAGGCCGTATGTCAATCCACGGACCATAAGTACCTCTGTCTAATGACACATTTGAAAATCCTGAAAATTGACTTTTGCTGAATTAAAAACCATTAACAACAGTACAGGCCGTGAAACTTCTTATTGACCATGGTTGGACTCGTAGAGTCTTTCCACTCTTAATCATTTTTTCTCGCTTTCTTGGCTCTACCCATAAAAGGTCTATACAGGCCATAACAGATTCTATGGGCCATTTGATAACTCGTATACTACTTTCCTGAAAACTCTAAATTTCCTTCATGTTTGGGATCCCACTCACAAAACCATCCATGGGCTATCAAATATTCTATGGGCCATCACTTGGTTCATGGATTACCTTACACTTGGAAACTTTTCCCCTTTATAAAGTTCTATGTTAAGAACCAAACCCATGGGTGGTATGTAATCTCATGAGCCGCAAGTGGTGTAATGACCCAAACCTAGGGCCTAGGAGTAACATGGTGAATGGGAGCTCGAGAGTCCCCAAACAAGCCTCAAAGTATCCATATTCACATCATCAATTTGGAAGCATAAACGAATAGAAAACATATAGCTCTGTGGGATAGAAAAATAGGACTCAAGCTATGGGGATGTCGTAGGAAAAATGAGTAACATGGATTCACATAACATGCAACACATAAATACTAAGGGCGCGTAAGTATGACTCACTCTATGGAGGCAATTTTGGGACTTAGGATCTTTGTCATTTCCACATAAAAACATACATACTTATCATAATTCTTATAATCAATCCATAATAGCCATATCCAATAGATAACCATAATCATAGACTTTAAATACAACACATAACATATAGATCCGACAAAAGTCTGTAAGATGTCCGATAATACCTCTAGTCATAATATAGGTTGGGAGACAAGACATATGCCGGGCTCACCCTTAAAGTAAATAACATAAACAAACTTCATAGGTAGAGAAATGGTGGCTTGTCCTTGGAAGATAGGACTCACCACAATAAATATCTTAAATCTGATCCAACCGTCAAATAATGGATGGCAGTAGTCTCCGGTCCCTATATGGTTAGGTCATGTAAATAAAAAGTATGCATTAATATATTTGAATGTACTAAGTATGCGGGCATGCAATGCATATGACTTATCAAACCTACATTCAATGTTAGATGACAAAGGGCACTTAATATAGAAAGAAGTATATATTCAAAGAAGAGTAGCATAATAATATGTCATGAAATTTGTGATGCATAAGATGCAATAATGCTTATATATAGTGGGGAAAGACAATAACCAATAAATCAAACCCATGCGAGCTATTATATAAGTTATTTTGACGAAGACCTCCCATTGATAAGAGAAGATTACTTGCCAAAGGTAATCTACATCACACCTGATAACCAAGTCATTTTAGAAGGATTTTTCGGTATCATATTATATCATATCATATCATATCATATCATATCATATCATATCATATCATATCATATCATATCATATCATA